>CAWTZC010001435.1:0-47160 GCA_963919715.1 Microtus obscurus
TGAAAGACCCCCCCAATGCCATCTAAGCAAGGCTGGTACTGGTTACAGAGTTCAACTTTAGGCCAGCAAGCCTCATGAGAACATCCTGCTTTCCTAGGAAAGCAGGATGCCTATGGTTGACACTTATGTCAAACTTAAAATATCAGTAGTTTACAAAGGAAACAATTCCCCATGGAGAATCCCAGCCTAACTGCTCTAACAACATTACACAAGGCCCTCTACGAACAGATGTCAGTGCAAAGTGAGGTCAGGGTGCCTGGTTGCAGGGAGGATAAGGATACATCAGGACTTCTGACAGGGGAGATAAGGATACATCAGGACCTCTGAGACAAATTTATGGCATACATCTGTGCAGGGGAGAGCAGGATATATCAGAACCTCTGACGTATTTATGATATGCATTTGTGCACGGGAGGAACTGAGACCCCTAAGAGGAATTTGGGACCCTGAGAAGAAATGGGATCAAACAGTTATCTGATGTATGCATGCCTGGGAACGTGGCCCCAATTTCACCCCGGTACCACCTGGGTCCCGTTCAAATCATCCAATAGAAACCCTGTAACTACGCTTCTCGCTTTTGTTCCCGCGCTTTCTGCTTTAGGACCATATATAAACCCTTAGCTCTAGTTTGAGGGGGCTGGAGTCCTGAGAGACTTCAGTCCCAAGTACTTGGTATTCGAATAAACCTCTTGCTGTTTTGCATCCGCGTAAGTGGTCTCGCTGTTCCTTGGGAAAGGGTCTCCTTAGAGGGAAGACACTCCTTACGGAGGTCTTTCATTTGGTGCGTTGGCCGGGAATTTAGGAGATCCCTACCCAGGACCACCGACCCACTACCGGGAGGTAAGCTGGCCAGCATCTGATATATGTTGTCTGAGTCTAAGTTATCTGTCGTCTGTAAGTCTGTTATGGTTTGTCTTGTGTGCCCCCCCCTCCCGTCGGTGTCTGGCGGATCGGTGGAGGAGCCGACGGGCTCATTCTCCGCCCCCGCAGTTCTGGGAGACGTTCCAGAAGCCGGAGCCAGGTTTTTGGCTCACCAGGGTATGACTGACCACGTCCCTGTGGCAATCGGATTGTTCGGGGCTCCCCCGTTGTCCGAGGGGTACGAGGTCCTCAGGGGAGACGAGGAGTCCGGGTCCTCAGTTGAGTCTCCGTCGGAAGGTTTGCTCTTGGTTTTACGCCGAGAGCCGCGCAGCGAAATTGTGTGTCTCTTGTGTATGTCTGACCTTCGTAGGATTTGTGTTTGGTGTAATTTTATCTGAAACTATGGGACAGTCTATAACCATCCCCCTTTCTGATCCCCTCGCTGAAGAGCCTCCCCCGTGCCCAAGCCGAACCGGCTCCACAAGGGGAGGGGAGCAGGGCTGTGATCTCCAGCGGCACAGCCTGGAGCCGGGCCTAGGCAAGACAACCAGCTTCACGGGGGCGGGGCATGGTGTGATCCTGGCCCGAGTCTGAGAAGGGGGCAGCCATGGCCCCACATCTGCACGTGAGTCCCCGGCCCAGCAGCGGCCGCCTCAGCTGTCACCATGGGCAAAGAGGCAGGCCCCGGGAGGATTCGCCACGGGCTCCAGCTACAGTTGCCCAGGCGAGAAACCTCTGCTATGGACGCCGATGCAGAGATGCTTGAACTCCTTAGCATTATCACGGGAGCCCAGGGAGCCTTCTTAGCTATGTTAAAACCAAACAAAGGCTTTAGCTCCCTCAGATGCTGCTCAGAAATAAGCCCAGCTGATGACTCGCTGGGCCATGTAATCCTGCCCACCTCTGCTCACAACTAGCTCTCCCTGCTACAGCAGGGAGAGACTGGGGCCCGGAGCATCCACAAGAAGGGAATGCTTGCCCCCTGTAGTCCCTATGCTGAATGTAACATCCTCCCTTGATGACCTGGAGTCCACCCGCACCATGCAGGAGGACTGGGGGAGGAGGGCTGCCTTAGACAGTCCAAGGTGTTCCCTCCCCCTACAGCCAATGCAAAGGTCTTCCCAGCTGCCACTGGCAATGTGAGGCTTAAAAAGAGAAGCCTCCACGGTGACTGCTGTGCCATCCCCGAGAAACTGAGTTGAGGCTTCCAGAGGGCCGACCAATCCTGACCCGACAAGTTCCCTGGAGGGAATGCCTCCTGGGGTTTCTGGAATCCCATTCAGAGAAAAGCTGCAAGGTTGCTGTGAGTACTGGGTTGGGGATGGGGGAAGCTTGTGCTAAACAGCTAGGAGTTCACTATGGATGGAGCTGAGGCTGGAGCCAGGTCCTGGGAGGATTCCCCCAAGGGGGGTTCCTTTGAGGTCCCCTTTCCAAAGAGAAGGCTTGTTTTCCTTGAAAAATAAGATGCTAGGGACTAAATGGCAGCCTTCCTTCGAAGCCAAAGATCTATGGCCCTTGCCCAGGGGAAGTAGCTGACACTAGCACCAGGGTCACAGAAATAAGACCTCCTGTGGAGACATACATGCCAGCCTATGGGGTCCAAGCTGGTGCTAATTCCTCCCCACAGGACCCAGTAAGCCTAAAAACCTGCAGTAGGCTGTTTCTCTGTGGTCGGATACCCTATTAGAAAGCAAAGGTCCCGTAAAGAGCCTAGACCTCTTCATTTTGGCAGCAGGGCTGAATGGAATATCCCTATGGCTGTTGATAAATGGCGAATATGGATTCAGAAGTGGCAAGTAATGGGGTAAGCCGACATTAGAAGGGCCTACCAGCCCTGATAGCATCTCTCTTTTGGGGATGCTTTGTTCCAGTCATCATGTGCTGCATCCAGGGTAAAGCCTCTGATTTAAAAAAAAAAAAAAAAAAAAAAAAAAAAAAAAAAAATAAGTTAAGTCACTCTAAAATAATGTGCTTATAAAAGAACTATAAATTGTTGGTTTCTATATTTCTACTACGCAGTGTGCCCAGAGAAAAATAAATTCCCAACTCTGTTTAGATGGGTGCAGGACTACACTGTCTCCAAGAAATATTACTATAAAAGCCCTGGCCCAGGGCCAGGGCCATATGAACAGTCCAGCTGAGCTTCTAAGCCAGCCCATGTTTAGATCTGAATTTAACATTTGTCTGCTCACAATGCTTGTGATAAGATGGGGGCCCCAAGTTGCCCCACATGACAAAGATTTGCTAAAGCCTATCACCCCACTACAATGACAAAGGGGATGTTATTGGATGATAAGGTTAAGTTAAAATGACCCTTTTGACTCTTTATAATATGGCAAAGATTCTCATTTATTATTAATTTTTAAAAAAAGGGTGCATTTTGGGTTGTTTTCTAATTCTGTCTATGTTCTGCTATATAAAATGGATCCAAAAGGGATATCACTAAGTTTTAAGATAATTTGTTATCTAATTCTGAAAATCCACCATACTAATGTTCAAAGTAGCTGTAAACGTAAATTGTCAAATATTAATTTTTTATCTTGGTCATTTTTACAAGGATAAGACAAAATTTTAGAGTTATTTGATTTGCATTTCCCTGATGATTAAGGATGTTATATTTAAGCAAATTTTAAATATCTTTTAATTAAGTTCATTTGTTGAAAGTTTACAGTTTTGGTCTGTGACATAAATGTACTAAAATATGGTTTTAAAATAATTGATAAAGATACCTTTCCTATTCTACAGGCTGATGTTATGTTCTGTCAATTATATTCTTTGTTATACAAAGAAGCTTCTCAATTCTGGAGATTTCATTTACTGATTGTTTCCTTTAATGTCTATGCTACTGAGGTTATGTTCAAAATTATATTTATATTGTTAAATTTCTGTTAAGGTCTTTAATTCATTTAAGTTTCAGTTTTGTGCATAGAGGTAAATATAGATCTATTTTCATTCTTCTACATGATGATGTCTAATTAATTCTTAAAGGGAAAAACTGACAGTCAAAATGCTGGGCTCATGGCAAAGCTCAGGTAGGGCAAGGCACCCCACTAATTCGGCCAAGGTAAAAGAGGTTTTCCAGGGGCCAGTTAAAATTTGGAGAGACAGAAAAAATGTTAAACAAGAAACAGAGAAAGGAAAAAGAGAGAGAGAGAGAGAGAGAGAGAGAGAGAGAGAGAAAGCAAAAAAAAAAAAAAAAGGCAAAGAGGCAGAAAAAAAAAAACAGAAAACAGGACTCAGACAGATAAGGAACCTGGGCAACAGAAGATCAACGACAAATTAAGATGAAGAGATACCCCTTGGACAAAGGCCAATATGCTTATGACAAGAAAAAAAAAGGACATTAGATACCTCATAGATTTTCTAAGAGACACAGGAACTGAGTACTCTATGTTAAAACAGCCATTAAACAAACTAGACACCTTACAAACTATGAATTTCGGAAATTACTCGTTCCTCCCTGGTCACCCGAATGTATGATCAAAGCCTTTTGTTGACAAGAAACTTTTGTTTTCCCTGCTGTTCTCAGTTCTGCAGGGAGGCCAGGCTGTTTGTCTGCCTCTGCCACGCCCTCCTCACCAGGATGACCACCTCCCCTGCCATCACAGTCACCGCTGAAGAAATCCTCACCTCCTAACAACTGCCTTGGTGCTGCGCTTGCTCTAAAGCCTGCATGAGCCCTGACTGCTCACCCTACAGTCAATGCTACCACAGGTGCCCTGCTGTGCCAGACTACTACTCCTGTGCTAGACTGATGTCGATGGACTATGGATCCTACCAGCATCTGCAGAAAGGGCAGGCGGCTGGCAGAATGGCAGTCAGAGGCTGTGCCAGGCAGGGGCTGGAAATGATGGCAAAGCTTGCCTGGGGCACAAGGCTGGGGGTTCGAGCCAAGCAGGTACACAAGACTGAAGGTAAGCGGAAGGCGGGGGCAACATTGGTGGACAGGAAGCAAATGATCTGAGCCAGTAGCCTCCCTTCAGGGATGTCAGCCCGACCAGAAAGCTGAACTTGTGGCTTTGATACAAGCTCTACAGATGGCAGAAGAGACCTCTATACTGGCAGCAGGTATGCTTTTGCCCTCACCCATATACATGGAGCAATATACAGATAAAAAGGACTGTTGACATCTGTGGAAATTTTGAGCCTCCAGGAGGCCACACATTTGCCAAAGAAGATAGCCATCATACATTGACCAGGACTGAGACACCCAATGTAATGGCCAAGAAGATCATAAAATCTTCCCGAGGTTTGCGATGCCCAAGGTAATCATGTCCAATAATAGACCTGCCTTTGTTGCCCAGGTAAGTTAAGGTGTGGCCAAGACATTGGGGAGCAATTGGAAGTTGTGCTCACCAACCCCAAAGCTCAGGTCAGATAGATAGGACAGATTGACATAATTGGCCCTGGAGACCAGCAAAAATGACTGGACAGACCTCCCTCCCATCTGTCCTGTTCTGGGTTCAAGACACCCTGGCAATCGTTGCCACTAGTTCTGATGCCTGGCTAGTTAGCTGCTGCTCATGTATCCGCTGACTGTGGCTGACCTTGGTGATGGAATCCTGAGCTCAAGGCTTGCACATGGCAGGCACATCTGCTATAAGATGGGCTTACATCACCTTTAAGGCTCTTCTTTCCTTAAGTCAGAAACCCACAGGGCTCTGTTCATTTTTTTTAATGTCTCTTAAAGCAATTCTGTTCTGTTCCTCCTCTAGATGTCTGGGACCTATTGACAAAAGTTATTTTGTACAGTTTGAGATTTTTCCAGATCAGACCATTTTGTGCAGATAACTGCAGAGAAAAGCAAACACACCTAAAGCTTCCTTACCTCTTGACAGGTTTTGTTTTTCTACAAGAAAAATCTTGCTTTAATCTATAAAATTATAAAATAATATGGCTTTCAAAGGATAAACAAATATGGTTTTATATATTAATAAAATGTTAAAACTTTTTTTAATGATATGCTTACAAATAAAAAGCCTGGATAAGGTCAGTCTCAAAAAGGTATTTATGTCCTCATTGGCTGTCCTCTGTTTTTAATGCTTTTTGTCTCGTTTTGAACATTTGTTATCTTGTATTGCATTTTCTCTCATTGTTTGCTAAAGTTCTCACAATGGACACAACCCTGTACATTTGGATGAAGCTGATGCTACAGGATGCAATGGGAACCCGCGAATGCCATGTGGTGCTGGCTGGACTGAAACTGACATCTCCGGCACATTCTCTGGAGTTGAGGATCAACACTCCTGGTGTCTACAGCAAAGGAGAATTGTCTTCATAATACTAAACTTGCCTTTTATGAGAAGGCATCCATATGTTTCTTAGGGCTAAATTAAGCTCTTTGTAGTCAATAGGCTATTATTGCCACAATGTTGGGTGCTGTTCCCGGGTCGATAATGGTTCACAATGTCTGCCATGTAGTTACTTTCAAGCCTCATTCAGATGATTTTGCTAAGAGCTATTCTGCACGCCCTAGAGATGTCTTACTATCTTCTCCCAATACTGCTCTGTAAAGTATGAGCTATTTTGTCCCATCAGTTGTACTGGTTTTCATGTGGCTATTGTCTGAGCAAATCTTTCAGAGATGGTGCTCCATAACAGGAGGGGGCTGGATCTGTTGTTTTTAAAGAAAGGGAGACCCCGATTCAGGAGAGAGCCAGTATTCCTAACTCTGACCTTATTATTGGGAGGCATTACTATGGGAGGTATAGCAGCGGGGGTGGGACTGCAGCTCTTATGGAAACCAGCCAATTCAGACACCTCCAGGTAGCTGGATACTGAGACCGAGACCGAGGTGCCCTAATGCTTGAATGAAAGATTCCATTCAAAAAAAAAAATGGGGGAATGAAAGACCCCCCCCAATGCCATCTAAGCAAGGCTGGTACTGGTTACAGAGTTCAACTTTAGGCCAGCAAGCTCTCATGAGAACATCCTGCTTTCCTAGGAAAGCAGGATGCCTATGGTTGACACTTATGTCAAACTTAAAATATCAGTAGTTTACAAAGGAAACAATTCCCCTATGGAGAATCCCAGCCTAACTGCTCTAACAACATTACACAAGGCCCTCTACGAACAGATGTCAGTGCAAAGTGAGGTCAGGGTGCCTGGTTGCAGGGAGGATAAGGATACATCAGGACTTCTGACAGGGGAGATAAGGATACATCAGGACCTCTGAGACAAATTTATGGCATACATCTGTGCAGGGGAGAGCAGGATATATCAGAACCTCTGACGTATTTATGATATGCATTTGTGCACGGGAGGAACTGAGACCCCTAAGAGGAATTTGGGACCCTGAGAAGAAATGGGATCAAACAGTTATCTGATGTATGCATGCCTGGGAACGTGGCCCCAATTTCACCCCGGTACCACCTGGGTCCCGTTCAAATCATCCAATAGAAACCCTGTAACTACGCTTCTCGCTTTTGTTCCCGCGCTTTCTGCTTTAGGACCATATATAAACCCTTAGCTCTAGTTTGAGGGGGCTGGAGTCCTGAGAGACTTCAGTCCCAAGTACTTGGTATTCGAATAAACCTCTTGCTGTTTTGCATCCGCGTAAGTGGTCTCGCTGTTCCTTGGGAAAGGGTCTCCTTAGAGGGAAGACACTCCTTACGGAGGTCTTTCAATGCTACACGACATCTGTTTCACTAACATGTCAAAGACTGACCCGGTACGGCATCAAGGATCCTCCAGGTACCTGTGTGTGCATTGAATAAATGACTGACCCCCAAATACGTGAGCATAAGGTATAAATTAACGAAACACCTCTAACTATCTCACAAGAATTCCCAGACAAACCGAAAAATCCCCACTAAATACTGAACCCACACACAGTGTACAGGGAAGGAAGGGCTCAAGCCTGTTAGCAGAGCCTGGTAGTGGGTGGGTGGAGACATTTCCACCAGATCCCAGGTCCCAGGTTCTACACAGATGATCATTTCCTGTTTTGTCTTTGTCATAGTCTTACCATTTCTTAGGGTTTACCTGTCTTGGGCCTTAGAATTTCACTCTTCTCTGTGCTTCTGTAAAGTTTCCCATGTAGCAACAGCACCCTGCCATTCATGGTCTTGCATCCTGGTGACCTAGCAACAGCACCCTGCCATCCATGGTCCTGCATCCCGGTGACCTAGCAACAGCACCCTGCCATCCATGGTCCTGCATCCCGGTGACCTAGCAACAGCACCCTGCCATCCATGGTCCTGTATCCTGGTCACCAGCTTTTATTAGGTCCTGATATAAGTGTATGGTCCATGGTGGCTCAAAACTACCTCATTTCTCCTTTCTTTAGGTGCCCATTAACTAGACAAGTTAGTGTAACTTGATAATTCACACAGCTCATCAAATCTGTGAGCTTCCGCTTTCCCTCATTGTGCTATTTGGTGTCTCACTAGATCAGCACGGTGTCCCCTAAACCCGGAGGCCCCACCTGTCAGTGTATAAATGCCCCAGGCCCTCTTCAGCTGTTTGTTACAATCGGTAGGAACTGTGTGGGTGTTGTTGGCAGGAGGTGGGGTGTAAGGGATAAAAAACAGCTGTACAATGAAGTTGCAGGGCAGATCTTAATCTGTGATAGATACACTGTGGCAATGGTGATGTGGTAGGAGCTGAATCAGCCTCCGTGTACAGGGATGCTTACGTTTTAATCAAATGCATTTCTTCTTTAGCAGGTATGGGGTTGGGTTATGTGGTGGTTCAATGAGAGTGGCTCCCATAGGCTTATATATTTGAATGCTTAGTCATCAGGGAGTGGCCCTATTTGAGGAGGATTAGAAGGATTAGGAGGAGTGGCCTTGTCTGAGTAGGTTTGGTCTTGTTGGAGGGAGAGTATAGTTGGAGGTGGGCTGTGAGGTTTCAAAAGCCCACACTGGCCTCAGCATCTCTGTCTCTCTCAGCCTGTGGATGAGGATGTAACTTTCAGCTATTTCTCCAGCACCATGGTGATAGTGGACTACACCTCTGCCACTGTAAGCAAGCGCCCAGTTAAATGGTTTTTAAAATTAGAGTTGCCTTGCTCATGGTGTCTTTTCATAGCAACGGAACCATGACTAACACATAAGTATTTTTAGGTGTAGGAGTCATATCGCTACCACTCCCTCTTCTTTATGACTGTTATTCTCAAGTCCTGCCCACAGGCGCACACATGCGCATGCATGCCTGCACTCACACCCACACCCACGTCATGGTACATGTATGGAGGTCAGAGGACAACAGTTGCAGGAACTAGTTTTCTCTTTTTGCCATGTGGGTCCCAGGGACTGAACTCAGGTGGTCAGGTTTGGTAGTAAGAGTCTTTACTGACTGAGCCATCTTAAAGATTTATTTTTATTTTAAGTCTATGTTTTGAATGCATGTATGCATGTATACTATGTGCATGCCTGGAGGGCAGAAGAGGGTGTTGGATGCAGCTGTTGTGAGCCACCCAAATGGATACTGGGAACCAAAGCCAAATCCTCTGCAAGTGTAGCAAGTGCTGTTAATTCCTGAGTTATCTCTCCAGGTCCTCCCTGAGCCATCTTGCTGGTCCTAATCTGTGTCTCTTGATTGGTGTGTTTAATTTATTTAACCATACATTGCTCTGGACACAGGTGGTATGCACATAGAAGAAGGGAGTGTTTTGTTTGCGCTTCTCTGGAATTCAGCTTCTGCAGTGTGAGATGTGCTACATCTTGCCAGTCTACGACTAGGATGGATCTAGGAAAGCCACAGCCGTCTTGGCTGTGCTTGCCTGCAGTCAGGCTTCTAGCATGCAGAGAGTGAGAAGGAGTCAGGGTGGGGTGGGGGCAGAGTGTGGGTGGGAAAAAGGGGGGTGGACGTAGGGCTGCAGGTACTGCTGCTCTTAAAATGTTTTGTCAGACCTTCTTGAATAAATATATTTTGAAACAATTAATTGATTTATTGTGTATGTGTGTGTGCTTGTGTGTATGCATATGTCCTATCTGCATGCAGGAGCCTGTGGTGGCCGGAAGAAGTGTCAGATCCCCTTGGAACTGAAGTTAAGGGTGCTGGGAACTGAATCCCAGTCCTCTGCAAGAGCAATATGTACTCTTAATCACCGAGCTATCTCTTCAGCCCTGAATAAATGCTTGTTCACGACAGAATTTTGCTTGACTGGTTGTCAAGATGGTTTTCAGCAGTTTGCTTGTTCTGCAGGGGTCTGTGCATTGATTCCTAAGACTGCTGCTTCAGAAAGGGAAACCACCTTCTAAAATATTGGCTTCATTTGGAAATTAAATGTTTAGTTTTATTTTACTATACTGGGCTGCATAAGGTGTGTTAGTCCCAGTTAGCTAAAGGAACAGAACTGATAGAATGAATACATACATTTTAAAAGGGGATTTATTAGATTGGCTACATGATGTGGCCCAGGTAGCCCAATAATGGCTGTCTCGTGGTGGAGAGACTGAGACTGGGCAATTGATTGGTCCACAAGGCTGGATGTCTCCACATTCCTGATCTGACACTGAAGCTGGAGGATTCCCAGAGAGCTGCTGGGCTCCAGTCTACTTTGGAGCTGAAGAGAATGCTTCTAATACTGATGGAGGAATGCAGCCGCAACAGAACAGATGAACTTGCCAGCAAGAGTGAGGACAAGCAGGCAACAAGCAAAACTTCCATGTCTCTTAATCTGGGCTGTGCAAAAAACCCTGATTTAGTGTGGGTGTTTCTGCTTGAAATAATTTGATCAAGAAAATCCCCCACGGGAGAGCTCAGAGGGTTGAATTTTAGTTGATTCCAGTTCCAGTCAAGCTGACAACCATGATCAGTTCACACATAGGCCGTTTTCACAGAAGTGAATGAAGTGCTTTGAGCATACGACCCTCTTGGCACTACCTCCCTCTCTCGTGTCTCTCCCCTCTCCTTAGTCCTGCTCTCTTCCCTAGACGTCTCCTTTCCACTTGGGTGTGAGGTGCACACACATGGTTTTATGTATCTACGTAAAATCTAGGATCCACAAATGAGGTAATATATGTGACACTCATCTTATTGCGACAGACTTAATTCAATCAGTATGGAAATCAGTATAGAGGTTCTTCAATGACTGAAAGCAGATGTATGTGACCCATCTAAAGCCCTGCTGTGTATGCACTCTAAGGACCCCGAGTCAACGTCACAGGTACACACACATCAGTGTTTCCTGCAGCTCTATCCATGACAGCTTTGTTACAGAACCAACCTCGGTGTCCAGAGCAGAGTAGCAGAGGAGTGGGTAGAGAAGATGTGGCTTAGACACACAACAGAAGCTTTTCCAGCCATAAGGAAAAACGAAGTTATGTTGTTTGTAGGAAAACAGACACAACTGGAGATGATCAAATTAAATATTATCTATCTATCTATCTATCTATCTATCTATCTATCTATCTATCTATCTATCTATCTATCTATCATCTGTCTGTCTATTATCTGTCTATCTATCTATCTATCTATCTATCTATCTATCTATCTATCTATCTTCTATCTATCTAATCTTTGTTCTTTCTCTGTGAATATTTCAAGAACCTTTAAACTCACTAAACAACTCTGAAAGGCTTTAAATGCTGGTGTGATGCATGGATGGTCTATACAAAGCCAGTATCCAAATTCAGTGGCCATTTCTTTGGATCTGAAGAGAGATGAATGAAGATTGAAATGTCAAAGGAGCTGCTCACTGTGTTGGATTCACATTCCTAAAACCAGACAAATAAAACTAGCAGCATCTTTGGTCATCACCCTCAGAGAGGCTGGAGGCACTGTCTTGCTCTGAGATAGACCAGACTGTGCACCTGTCTCTATGTGGTACCCACGTGGCTCCCATCCTGGGTGGCATGAGAATGGTGTGTGTTGGGAATGGCTCAGAGCCCTCCCCTTCTTTCTCCTCATCCTCTGTCTCTCCTCACTCATTTCCAGCTTTCTTGCCTCCATCTGGTCCTACGATGCCTTCATTCTTCTCTCCCTTCTTCTCGCTTCCCCAGGAACCCATATGCCACCCCAAGGAACCCAGAACTCCATCTCTCACTCCCTTTTGGAGTCTCCTATACCTTGGCCCTGGGGTATGGCCAGTTGCCAAAGCAGTCTGTGTCTGTTCTCTGTCCTCTGTCTGTGGCTTCTGAGTCTGGAGGGTGGAGAGGTGAGTTAGAGGACAGCTGGATGCAGGCCAGTCTCCTTGGCAGTGGGGAGTTCCTCACCTGGAAAGACTGCTCTCGCCACACCACGAAAGGACGTTAGACTCCTGGGCCTGGCTCACATGTCCCATTGGTTAGGGTTAGTGGAGTCTATGACTAATTGATTAGTTTCCAATCCACTTTGTAAATAAGGGGTGATGAGACACTGCATGTTTTCTCTCAGGTAGATACCTTTTTTTTTTAACTTTATTTTTTTCTGTTCCTCTTTATTATTGCCATTTGGCACACAATAACTATACATATTTATTGTTACAAATTGTGATTTTGCTGTATGTTTATAAAGTGTAGCAATGAAAGGAAGACAATTATTATGCCCATCAACTCAAACACTTATTTAATTTTGTTATCTAACTTATGTGCTTGTGTGTATCTGTCTGCCATGTGTGTGGTACTCTCAGTGGTCAGATGCCCCAGAGATGGATTTACAAGTGGTTGTGAATTATCATGCCACTGTTGGGACCTGAACTCAGGTCATCTGGAAGAACAGCAAGTGCTCTTAACCACTGAAGCTATCTCTTCGGCTCTGATCATGTTTTTGTTTTGGGAACCCTTAAAACCCATTTGTTTAGCTATTTTGAGATATACAGCAATCATGAACTTCACTATTCCCAAATGCCAGCCTGCTCCAGGACTCATTCTGCACCTAATTGGAGCTTAGTAGCTACAAACTGATCTTTCTAGTCTCACCCCCTTAGTCCCTCTTCTAGCCTCAGTAACTCATATTCTACTCTGTATTTCCTTTGTTTTTTTTTCCTAAATAGCCAATATTTTTTATTCATTCCCAACATAATATTTTTATCGATTATTTGGGAGCTTCACACAATGCACCCTGATCACACTCTTCCCAGTCCTCCCAGGTCCACCCTCCCACCATTTGTCCTCCCCTCAAAAAGAAAAAAAATTGCCAAGTCCAATTTGTATTGCCTCTTGCCATATACTCATTGGGGTATGGACAAATTCCTAGTGGCCAGCTCTTAAAGATGACTGAGTCCTTCACTCCCCTCTCACCAGAAGCCATCCACTGTGAAGAGCTACACTTCAGCGGCCCTATCATAATTTTCAAGGACTCTTTTCAGTGGCTTCCCATCTAGATTCTTTCTGGGGGTGGGGAGGGAGAGATTGTCACAGATGTCCTCAAGGTCTCTCATTCTCAACTATGAGCCTGCGGCCATTGATACCACCGTAAAAGAAGCTTCTTTGCCCACAACAGCCAGCAGCAGCAAAGACTGTGGACTTCCACATGGTTTCCAATAGCAGCACAGATTATGGACATTCACATGGCCTCTGGCTGCAACATGGACCATGGACCTCAGCATAGTCTTCAGTGGCAGCACTGGTCACGGATATCAACATGGTCTCCACTGGCAGCTCTGGTCATGGACATTAGCACGGACTCCTCTGGTAGCCCTGGTCACAGATATCAACATGGTTTCCAGTGGCAGCCCCGGTCATGGACACCAGCATGTTCTCCTATGGCAGCCCTGGTCATGGACATCAACATGGCCTTGGGCTACTCTGTATTTCTATGAAACCAGTGTGGTAAGCTCCCATGCATGAATGAGAACATGAAGTGCTTCTTTTATTTAGTACAGTGCCTTTTATCTAGGTTGCCATAAATGTCAGAATTTTACTCTTTTTCACGATTGACTGTCCCTAACCCATCCATCCAGGAATGGCCACTGTTTGGGACTCTGTATACTGACTGGGCAGTGCGGCAATGAGTATGGATGACCTAGCATTTTGTTCCCTTGGCAGCTGTACCTAGGGGCAAGACAGTTGGGTTACATGGCGGTTTTATTTCCCGTTTTCTGGAGCCTCCACTAACTGCACTAATGCATTAATGTGTGAGTTTTCCATTCTCCTAATGGGCAGCATTTGCTATTTGTTTATTGATTATTTATATGTTTTGTTATTTGTCATCCATCAGCATTTGTTGTTGTTCCATCCCATGACAACTGGGGTGAGAAGATGTCTCATTGTGGATTTGATTTGCATTTCCTTGATTAGTCATCAGGATGGTGGTTTATTATAAACACATCATGGCTGTTTATACAGCCTTTTTATGAAATGTGTGCTCAGGTCATTGGTCTGGTTTTGGCTGGACTACTTTTTCAGCTGTTGAATATCTGAGTCCCCGTGTATTCTGGACCCCACTTCTTTCTCAGAAAGAACAAAGTGCACATCTTTCCTATTGTGTAAGCTGTCTTCTCATTCTTTGTTTTCTTTGCTGAGCAGACACTTTTCAGTTTGAAATAATTCCATTAGTCAATTTTTTCTTTATTTTCTTCTTTTACTTTTATTTATTTATTTATTTTCCTTTTTTTTTTTCTACATCAGACTGGTATTGTTCCAATGTGATAACAAGGTTTGTGGGAGACACATGCCACTCAATGGTGTCAGCATTCAAGCACCGTGCTTATGAACCCAAGGAAGGATCCCACTTGTCAATTTTTTTGCTTTTGTTTCCTGTGCTTTTGGAGTTTGCCATTTATTGCCTTGGGTATGTTGTTTCCTGTGTTTCATTCTTGGGACCCACATGACAGAGGGAGAGAACTGACGGTTGTCCTCTGACCTACACATACCCCCCCCACACAATAAACAGATACAGTCAGATACCAACATCCTGGAGCTGCCATTGGTAGCTCTGAGTTGAGTGGAGACAAGGCTCTGCTTACATTGTTCGTATGGATATCCAGTTTTCCCATCACTACTTGTTGAAGAGACCATCTTTCCTCCAACACACATTTTGGCAGTTGTATTGAAGACCAGTTGTCAGGGCAAGACACACGGATGATTTCTAAGTTTCCAGATATGCTCTATTGATTTATGTGCTGACGTTCATGCTAGTGGTGTTTCGGTTTTTATAGCTTTGCCCTATGTTTAAAAATCAAATGCTCTCATTCTTCCAGACTTTGTTTCAACCCAGGACTGATTGGGCTATTTGGAGTCTGTTATGCCTTTGTATGAATGTTAGTATTATCTTCTCTTCCTCTGAGAAGAGTTATTGGTGTTTTGATGGGCACTGCATTTTGCATTGAATCTGGACTTGTTTTGAATAATGGCATTTTACCAAGATCAGTCCCTCCAATTCAGGAGGCATTTCATAATTCTATTATAGGGTCTGGATTAGTTTCCTTCTTCACTACTATGACCAAATACATGACAAAAGCAACAGAGGAAGAAAAGGTTTCCTTTTTGGGCTCACTGTTCGAGGGTACAGTCTATTATAATGGGGTAGTCATGTTGGCAGGAGCTTGAAATGTCTCAGAAGAAAATTTATCATAGGACTGTATGCAAGACATGAAGCTTCTAGAAAGAAATATAGGGGGACTCCTTCAAGCATCAACAGGGGTGGTTAGGAAGCCGATGAGAGAGAGACAGAGAGAGAGAGAGAGAGAGAGAGAGAGAGAGAGAGAGAGAGAGACACAGAGAGAGACATACACAGAGATTCTGATCTTCAGTTTATTCTCTCCTGTTTTCATTGTAAGACTCCAGCCCCTGCAATGGTGCCACCCATGTAAGGGTTGACTTTCCCAACTTAATTAACCCAATCTATAAATACCCTTACTGACATGCCCAGAGGTCAGCCTACTAGGTGGTTCTAGAACCTGTAAAGTTGACAGCCAGTATCAACCACCACAGAGTTCTTTCTTTAAACACTTCCTAAACTTATCCTAAGTATCTTATTGTTTTTTTTTTTGTTTTTGGTGAGAGTATGAATGTAACTTCTTAATTTTTCTCCTGTGTATGTTTATTATTGGTGTGTAAAGATGCTAATTCTGTTACACACTATTTTATGGAGAAGGAAATCATAACCTTGGAAGGAACATTGACTCACAGACCATAAATTGCTTTATCATGTTACAAGCAGCTCAGGTACTCTTTGCCCATAACCTAAGCTGCTTATACGAACACAGGATATGAAAATGAGCTCAGGAGAAGGGTGTGAGCACAGTCCTGTAGATTCTCCATAAATTAGTTTCTTTTGTGAACTGGTTAATTCTGTAGTAAACTTGGTTCAGTTCCCCAAGCAAGCTACTCTGTTCCAAAGCTGATGAGACTATTGGGGCCATCTTGCCTTTCTAATTCCTGATCTGGTTTCTTCTCAGTTCTCAGAAGGGTCATCTTTGCTGGAATTCTGTGTGTCTGTGGAGTCAGCCCTGTTACTTCCTGTGTTCACTCCATTTTGATTCTATGACAACAATGTAACTTGCATTGACCTGTACATGTCAGTCTGCTTGTAGTTGTTTTCATGAGATTTCTAAAAAGCTATGGAATTGATTTGTCTTCTTCAGCTTTCTTCTCTTAGTACCTTGTTGAGTAAGTGAGTAAGTTTAAAACCTGGTGGTGAGGGCATGTAGGAAAAGAAATGAAGGCCAATGGTTAGAGAAAGGGCAAGGAGTGAGGGGGATACTACCTTGAAAATGCACTTTTATTTATGTGCATGTCTGTGTCTGGGTGGGTGTGTGGCGTCTGTGTGCAGGTGCCCAAAGAGGTCAGAAGAGGCTGTCACATCCCTTTGGGGCTGGAGGTGGCTCTGAGCTAACCTGACATGGGTCTGGGTCTGATCTGGGTCTTCTGAAAGAACAGCGAGCCCTTATAATAGCTGAGCCATCAATCCAGTCTTGTTCACAGGTTTTGTAGAACTGATTATACTGAAAGTGTCCTGCGATGGTTAGCTGATTTGCTCCTAGACACACGCTCACCAGAAAGGGCCTCATGGGTGGGTTTGCCCACGTCACTGACAGCACTGTGAAAATTTCCTGAGCCAGCCTTCCAGTCTTCTGTGCATTGTGCAAAGACGATCGTATATTTCCCTCTTAATCTTTTGTTCGTTTGTTTTGCTTTTGATACTACTTTGTTCTATTTGAAGGGTTGGTGCAAAGTACAAAACCTAGGTGAGCACAGCTTACAGAAACGATAGAGATATCTCCCAAATCTCTTGATCTTTACAGCCACTCGGTATTGCAGCTTCCGTTTTTCTCCCAGGTGAAGAACCAGAGATTCAAATGGTGTGTAAATTTCTAAGCTCTCTTGACTGCTAGATGACAAAGTGCACTCTGTGGCTGGGCTTCACCCAGATCACTATGCTGTGTGGCCTTGTGTGTCCCTCTAGGCTCAGAGTCTCTGGTATGAGCTTGCGGCTACAGAGCTGGCCATTGCTCCTGTGGCCCCATGACCCGTATGTATATATGTATGCCAAATCTTTCCCCAGTGAGCTCTTTCTTTTAAAATAAAGATTTATTTATTTATTTTTAGTTTTTGAAACAGGGTTTCTCAAAAACAGCCTTGGCTGTTCTGGAACTCACTCTTTAGACCAGACTAGCTTTGACCTCAAACTCACAGATCTGACTATCTCTGCCTCCTGAATGCTGGAATTAAAGGTGTGAGCCACGCCACCTGGTTTAAAAATATTTTTTATGTGGGCAAGTGTTAATGTATCACATGCATGCGATGTGCTTAGAGGTCCGAGAACAGTCGCGGATTCACCAGAACTGGAGGTACGATGGTTGTGAGCCACCACGAGGGTGCTGGGAACTGAACTGGGGTCCTCTGAAAGAGCAGCCAGTGCTCTTAACCCCTGAGCATTTCCCCATGTTTCTATTCTCTCCTTCAATTCTTAGAATAACTTAGGAAGTGAGCGATGATGTTTTTCTCATGAACAGAGGACTGTTTATCTCAAAGAGGAGCAAGGACCATGGGGGAAGCTTCTGTTTCAGGACACGACGGGGTCCTCTGTGAAGTGATTGGGGGTGGGAGGATTGAGGGCAGTGATTTTGATGAATTTTTAGCCTGTTCTAATATTGCAACTATAGGAATAAGGTAACCAGAGAGAGTTCCCAGAAGAAAGAGAGAACAGGTGGGACACGGGTGATCATTCATGACAGACTCCTCTGCTGAACTCTTGTCTTGCTCCAGCCTGTCTTCCTTGATTACTCTGCACACTTACTACAGTGGGACTCTTTGGGGAACTCACATCCATGCAGAGAAAAACCCTGGGAGGAACCCACTTCCCATAATTTGCTTCAGGTTTACATACTGGTATGACTTTCTGGGACTCAGCTAGGCTTCCCTCAGTCGAACCTGGTATAAAAATGACTAACTTCCTCCTCTTTCTCAGAAAATGATGGAACCAGCTTGTTTGAGTCATTCTCAGGGATTCTCAGCTCAAATCCCAGCACTTGGGAGGCAGAGGCAGGCGAATCTCTGTGGGTTTCAGGCCAGCCTGGTCTACAGAGTGAGTTCCAGGATAGCTAGGACTGTTACAGAGAGAAATCCTGTCTTTAAAAACCAAACCAGACCAAACAAAAACAAAACAAGAGTGAAAGCTGAGCTGATTGCTGGGACCGGCTTCTCCTGGACTCATCGCTGGGACCGGCTTCTCCTGGACTCATCGCTGGGACCGGCTTCTCCTGGACTCATCGCTGGGACCGGCTTCTCCTGGGCTGATCACTGGGATTGGCTTCCCCTGGGCCCTTGGGCTTCTTAGTTAGCCTGAGGGCCTACTTTAGGAAAGTGGCTTCTCCTACCATCTGGTGACTGATGACAGAGATATTACCCCTAGGATCTTAGTAAGTGGAGTCAGTGTTTCCGACCCTTTGGGTAGAGAGGCTCGGTACTACCTGAGCTATGTTGGGATGCGCGGAAAACTTCTTATGACTGAAGGTAAAGAGGAGAGACATCTTTGGGCCTCAGTTTCCTTGCCTGCCAAAAGACATGTGATACCCATTTTGTACTATTCAGGACATCAAGGGCACTAAACCCAGGGCTGTGAGGGATGGTCATACAGAGCTGCACATCCGAACCCAGGGCTTGTTGTTGCCATCAGTGTTGACCCTGATGAGGGAGCTTGATGAAGATCATCTGTGTAACCCCAAAGGCTCAACACCCATCCCACATTCCCGATAGACAGTCTTGGAAAACATGGCGGAGTGACAAGAAGCTTTCAGGAGCAAATGGCCGGCAGCTGTTTTATTAGGGCAATTCTTGGGATTTCACACAGGGAGCTTGGATGGGGAGCAAGGTTAATAAGTAACTTAGGTGACATAAGGGGCAAAGTCTGGATTCACCCCTTATCTTTTGGGTTGCTTTTGTCTCTCTAGCCTGGGTATCTGAGCCTCTTGAGGAGACTTCCCTTTGGTTAGTGGAGTTTTCCCGTGCCCATCTCCATTCTAACACTGGATGGGGCTTCCCAGGGCTGTCAAACAAATTCACAGGAACTTCAAGTCCTCCATGTGCAGCTGGGGCATCTAAAGCTTGGGACTCCTCATCCCCGTTCATTCTCCTGTATCCACCACCCCATCCTGCCCCATGCTAATTGATTGTGTTGCACTAGTGGGTGTGTAAATGGAAACAACAGTATTCTGTGAGACAGGGGACTGCTCTCCTTCAGGGAACCCCCTCTCGTCAAATAGCCTGAGGGAGGATGGGCTAGAGAATAAGAACTGGCTAGAGTCTCTGCTTAGAAACCTCACTCAGGCTGTGTCATCTCTACTAGATGATTCTGGTGTTTCTACTTGAAATTCAGTCTTGTACCCCCATTTGGTTGATGAATCGACCCTGATTTTTTGCCTGTCTTGCATGTTCATCATATTTATTTGTTCAGTCTTCCTTTCTAGAGAACCCTTCAGGAGAGTAAAGGCCACAGGCACTCCCAAATGCATAGAGCAAGCTTGACATATGGAGGGTGCTTCAGGAGTGTCTAGGGAAGTGTGTGTGTGTGTGTGTGTATGTGCATTGTGTTGGTGGGACAACAGAAAGATAAGGAGAGCCACAGTATCACATGAGGGGGTGGGAGGTCTCAGTGAACCTGACCTGGGCTCTGGTCAATGCTGGCTGCCCAGATGGATCCCAGGAACCTGCCCTGGTTGTCAGAGAAGGCAGTAATCTCTGTTGTTGTCCTGACCCATGTGTAGCCTACTGTGGGCAGCTTTCCCTTCATGGCCCACCCATCATCCCATGCAGCTACACAGTGGGTTTAGCTTTGTCTTGGCTGGAAGACTCCAAAACTTAACCAGGTGAAGTCATTGGCCAGAGAGACTTGAGCCACTTTTCTGAGTGGTGTGGCCCTCCTGTGATCTGTCTGGCTCTGCCCAGTGACCTGCCATGGGCAAGCCTCTTACATTGTTCTTCTGTAGTTGGGGTCTTCATCTATAAATGGGGATTTTGCCAGCACCAGGAGTGGACTGTTTTACCAAGCTGCTATTCTGGAATGCTGTTCCCAGTTCATGGAAGTGAGTGCACTATGGGGGACACTGGAAGGTGCCAGGAACACACTCTGTCCCCTCATACACTGTGGGAAAGGCAGGTGCTTCCAATTCCTTCAGGTCTCAGAGGGAGCACCACCTACAAAGGGGCCAAGGGTTAAGTATCATGATTGCTATAGTTGGGCAGGGCACCATCTAACAACCCTACGCTGGGGCCTGGATAACAAAGAGGCCCCTCCCTAGAAGGCAACTGGGCTTGTAGGGCATTCAGCCACCTGTTATATAAGGGCTCTCCCCACACCTGCTCCAACACAGTGCCAGGATCCACCTTTCTCGGGACAGTGTCCCTGACTGGACCCAGAAGGTGAGTGGACTCTGAGGCTGGAGCCTGATGCAGGGAGAAGCTGGAGAAGCTGAATCCTGGGGCGGGAATAGCGTTGAGGGCATTCAGGCTTGCTCTGGGTAGTGTTCAGGGTGTTCTCGAGGTTCTTTTCTGCCAGTGCTGCCCACTGCTGCCCTGTTCTCAGGGTGGGGCAGGCCGGAGTAGAGGTTGGAGCTATGGGCGTGTTTGGTTGGCATTCTGCTGTCCGTGTGGCACGATGTCTTTGAGCTCCAGCTTCCCTGGCAGATGTGAGCAATGCGGCAGCATGCTGTCAGCGCGCTGGGAGATTTACTAATAGATTGTTGCATGGCAGGGAAGGGGCTGGAGATGCAGCTCAGTTGGGAGAGTGCTTGTCTGAGAAGCAGGAAGTTCTGGGCTCGATACCTAGGGCTTCATTACGTGGGTATGGTGGCACATGTCTGTCATCCCAGCACTCAGGAGGCAGAGGCAGGATGATTAGAAGTTAAAGGTCATCCTTGATTATGTAGCC
Source organism: Microtus obscurus (assembly GCA_963919715.1). Taxonomy (NCBI): domain Eukaryota; kingdom Metazoa; phylum Chordata; class Mammalia; order Rodentia; family Cricetidae; genus Microtus; species Microtus obscurus. The sequence goes on from CAWTZC010001435.1 coordinate 21,100, forward strand.
AGTTTGAGGCTAGCCTGGGCTACATGAGACCTTGTTCTTCTGGCAAAAGGAAGTGATTAACAGGCCTCATGCCCCACCACAGGATTGTCCCTGCTTCTCTGCTAGCCAGGTCCCGACTTCTCTGGGTTTGAAATAAGACTCACCATCAGGCTGGCAGGAGCTGGGGTGATCTGTGCAGTGAATGCCCTTTTGTGATTGCTTCTCCGCCAACTTTTGTCTCCCTTCCCCCTCCTCCTGCACCTTAACAATGCTCTAGAGGTCTTTCCCCAGCGGCTGGGGTTCCAGGCCTGGAGGGCTGTCTTGGTATACGGAGGAACATGTAGCTGAGTGCAGAGCTGTGTGTCACATACTCTACATAAGACATGTTCAATTTGCCCTCTGGGTTTCTAAACCATGTGGTCACTGGGAATGCATATGGGTTTTTGTCTCTTGACTGGGGCTAGCTTCCCTTATTTTTTTACTAGTCCCTAGTCAGTCAGCCAGAAGGCCATGCTGCTGGGCGTGCTGTGTGGTGTGATGTATGTTTGATCTGCCATATGGGACGGAGCAGGAAGAGGGGTATCCTGAGACAAGGTCAGCTTTGCTTCAGTCTGTGGCAGCTGTCATGGGGCTGTCAAGCTTCAGAACGGGCCCACCCGTGAGCCTGGCTGCTTCCGCTTCTGCCAGAGGTTGCATGTCTGTGGGGTGGAGACACCAGCCTGTCTTCAGGCAGAACTATTCACTGGGGCTCCACAGGAGACAAGTGTTCTGTCTGCCATGGTTAGTGACAGCCGCTCGGCACAAGTGACTGTTGACAATTTGAACAGTGAGCGGTTCCTGTGCCGAGGGACAGGTGTGTCGTTACCTACCTTGAGTGAGTTAACCTAAGGAGCCACATTGGCTATGGCTGACATTTATAGGGTAATAAGACTTTGATCAAGGAGAGTTCCGTGCAAATGTTTGCTTCCTATGCTGCACTGCTACTCAGACAAAGAGATTTCCTTGAGCTGAGACCTAGGATTCTAACAAATGTGGCAAGAACCTAGCAAGCCCCAAAGATCTAATTCAGATGACTTGCAGGTAAGGAAGGCCAGGTACTGAGAAATTGGTGCCGCATTAATCTAACTCAGGATGCGTTCCTGGCTTCTGAGGTGTGCCACATGACTTGGATGCAGAACGGAGTGGGAATCTTGGGTCTGTATTGTATCCCAGTTCTGACACCCCCCAAGGAGTAAGAGCTTGGTTATAAGAGCATCACTTCTCTCTTCTAGGGCTCAGTCTTGTCCAGGTGCTAAGAAATTACTCAGATTAGTGCATGTGTAGGGCTTGGAGCAGAGAAGGGCTCACAAAGCCCCTTAGCATCAAAGTGAATGCAGGAGACTCCTGCAGGGAGAAGAGACAGTGTACTCTGGAGGGGGTGGGAGGACACAGATCCTGTGGCAGGGGAGATAAGGGGACTACAGAACCAGAGGGAAGTGAGGAGGACACACAACCCAGGGCCACTCTTTTTATCTGGGACCCTGTTAGGATTTGGATCTCAAATAAACCACAAACGCCTGGTCAATAGCTGTGGTTTTATAGTGAGATGCTGGAACCTTTAGGAGGGTGGCCTGGGAAGAGGAAGTTAGCTCATTGAGTGAGACCCTGGGACAGGCTCCTCTTTCCTGGTCACTCCCTGACTGCATTAGGTGAATAGACCTCCTTTGTCATGAGCTTCCACAAAGGCCCACGTGATGGGGCAAAATGACCGACACCTGTGAATCCATGAGCCTTATAAATTGATTATCTCAGGGATTTTGTCATAGTGACAGAAATCTGACAGACCTGTAACTCGGCTGCAGCAGACCAAGAAATTGCTCCGTCTGCCCATTTGCGGCTGGAACTCAACCTTGTGTTAGGATAGGACAAATGAGAGCCACAGTTCTGTGCACCCATGCAGGACTGAGTTTTCTGCCCCATAAACAAGGACAGACCATGTACTAAGCTTGTTTCAGTGTCTTTCAAACATTTTTCATGGTGGGTATTCCTCCAGGATCCTGGACTGTCCTCTTTTGTCTTTCCAGGTTTGAGGCTCCGTGGCCCTATCCTTGGGAGAAGCCAGCCCCGCCATCATGAAAGGTATCCTCATTGCTGGTGTGTTTGCGGCGTTTGCTGTCACAGTTATAGGTGAGAGAAGCCCCCTTCTGGATAAAGTCTTCTTTTTCACCACATCAGAGCATCCTTGCTCTTGGCATCCTGGTACATACTACCAGGCCTGTTGTGTTGTGTGAGACCCATGTGTCTACTCTGCCTTTAGAGAGACCACTCTGCTGGTGGTCAGGGTTGGTTCTTCCTGTTGATGACTGGTGAATAAGGGGGGGGGATAGAGTGGGCATTGCTCTATCTCATAGCATGAGTTTGGGGATCTTCAGAGGACAGTTGGGCATTCCATCTGGATCTTTCTTCCTGTAGTGGGTGTAGTGCTCTGGGAACGTCTACTGATTGTTGACTTCTGTGAATATTTTTTTCCCTAAGACTCCCTGAAATGTATACAGTGTTCCTCAACCGCTGAGGGCACTGAGAGCTGCCCTAGTGAACCCAAAGACTGTCCTGTCAGTGATCCAGTGACCGAGTGGATGAGTTGTGTGGAGTCCTCGGTCAACTCCACTCTAGGTGAGTGGGGCTGCCTCTATCTATGGGACTTGTGGGTTGTGCTAAAGAGGGTGGGCACAAAAAAGACATCTGAGTTGGGGCTGTGCTGTGCTGTGCAGTGAGACTAGTGGGTCATGAAGGCGACTCCCCAGTGGCTGAGGTGAGCAGGAGCTGCATGGCAATACAGGCACAGAATCAAACAAGCGAATAAACCCAGTGGTGTCTTGGAAATCAGTCCTACTGACCAAAACCTTGCTGTAGATGCATTTTTGATAGATGTAAACAGTTACAGCAACTCAGAGATAAATAAGATGTAGGTATCTTGCCTGGGACATGTATGTTTTTCAGCCATCTCTTCTCTCAGCTTCCTGACTCCTTTCTCTTCTAGATCAAATATATTTTCCGTGGTTAACTCCTCCCCAGGTATTCTGACTGATGGGAAACTCTTGAGGCACTTAGAGTTCTTCTATACACAAAAGCTGGACAGCCAACAAATTGACACTGAAACCTTGCAAGGCCTTAGTCAACAATGGGGCTCAGGAGATAGGTCAATCAATAAGGTGCTTGCCACACAAACATGAGGACCTGAACTTGTCCATCAGCATCTATGTAAAAAGACCAGGCATGGTAGCGCATGCCTGTAATCTCAGCAGTGGGGCAGCTAAAACAAGGTGAATCCTGGAGCTTGCCAGTCTAAATCTGGTGGGATCCAGATCAGCTCAAGACCCTTTACCAAAAAATAAGTCAGAGAGTCATTGAGAAAATCAATGTTGATCTCTGCCTCTTGAATGCTAGAATTGCGATTATATGCCAACATGGCCAATAAACTTTATTGAATGTTTTTTGGTGTTTTTTTTTTTTTTTTTTTTTTTTTGTGGTTCTGGACATTAAATCCAGGGCTTCGCATATGCCAGACAAACACTCTACCACAGAGCTACACTCCCAGTTCCTCAATTTATTTTGACCAATCCACATTTGACGTAACAGTCACATATAGCTGATGTCTCTGTACTGGGTAGCTCTGACTGGACTCTCATGCAGTTTCTAGGAAGGAGCCATAGATGAGACTGTGATGTTGTATCATATACCAAATCCCACTGTGCCTGCTTTATTATTTTTTGAGCTGTTAAGACAAATTAGTGGCCTGGGAGGGCTGTGGATTTGTTAGACTAAACCACCATCTTCTGGTGTCCCTCCTGAGTAACATGTGTACCCAAACTTATCTATCTATCTATCTATCTATCTATCTATCTATCTATCTATCTATCTATCTATCTATCTATCTATTTAAGATTTCTGCCTCCTCCCCTCCACTGCCTCCCATTTCCCTCCCCCGATCAAGTCCCCCTCCCTCGTCAGCCCAAAGAGCAATCAGGGTTCCCTGCCCTGTGGGAAGTCCAAGGACCACTCACCTCCATCCAGGTCTAGTAAGGTGAGCATCCAAACTGCCTAGGCTCCCACAAAGCCAGTACGTGCAGTAGGATCAAAAACCCATTGCCATTGTTCTTGAGGTCTCAGTAGTCCTCATTGTCCGCTATGTTCTGCGGGTCCGGTTTTATCCCATGCTTTTTCAGACCTGGGCCAGCTGGCCTTGGCGAGTTCCCAATAGAACATCCCCATTGTCTCAGTGTGTGGGTGCACCCTTCGCTGTCCTGAGTTCCTTGCTCGTGCTCTCTCTCCTTCTGCTCCTGATTTGGACCTTGAGATTTCAGTCTGGTGCTCCAATGTGGGTCTCTGTCTCTGTCTCCTTTCATCGGCTGATGAAGGTTAATATTCAGGAGGATGCTTATATGTTTTTCTTTGGGTTCACCTTCTTATTTAGCTACTCTAGGATCATGAATTATAGGCTCAATGTCCTTTATTTATGGCTAGAAACCAAATATGAGTGAGTACATCCCATGTTCCTCTTTTTGGGTCTGGCTTACCTCACTCAGGATAGTGTTTTCTATTTCCATCCATTTGCCTGCAAAATTCAAGAAGTCCTTGTTTTTTACTGCTGAGTAGTACTCTAATATGTATATACTCCATACTTTCTTCATCCATTCTTCCATTGAAGGGCATCTAGGTTGTTTCCAGGTTCTGGCTATTACAAACAATGCTGCTATGAACATAGTTGAGCATATACTTTTGTTGTATGATAGGGCATCTCTTGGGTATATTCCCAAGAGTGGTATTGCTGTGCACCCAAACTTTTGAAGTGATAATACATTGTCACCCACAAAGTTCATGCTCAAGAATTGAGAGAGATGATTTAACAGAAAAAAATCGTGAAAACTTTCAATCATGTGTTAAGTAAGTTTACAACTTTGTGCTGGGTCTCATTTACATCTTTCCTGGGTGCACGCCCACATGAGGCTCACAAGGTGTAGGTTAGCTAATGGCAGAGTTTAACCCATTCCTCTGCTAATAAGATAAAGGAAGGAGTTCTCTCTGATAGGAAAGGGCTTTCTTTGTTCTCCCCCCACTCCCCATCCAAGACATCACTATGTAGCCCTGACTGTACTGGAACTCATGATATCATGATATAGATCAGGCAGACCTCGAACTCACAGAGATCCACTTGCATCTGTCCCAAGTGCTGGGGTTTAAGCGTGCGCCACTAAGCCCCACTGGATTCTTCACGTTTTAAGAAACCTTCTGCAGTCTCTCCTAAGATGTGCTGAGCAGAGGTTCAAGTCAACTGCTCCTGTATGAAGCACTGTCTCCTCCAGATGCTGCTCTTGCTGGAGTCTCTCCAGATGCTAACAGTCTGTGTTTGCCTTGATGTAGGAGGGTCCAATAACTCGTACGAGAACAAGTTCTGCTCAAAAGATAAGTGCATCACCGTCAACAACAATACTGAAGTGTCCTTCATAGTGTATGTGTCTGATAATCAACAATTCAGTTTTGCAAGCCAGTGCTGTGAAGGAAATGCATGCCCTGGCAACGAGGAAGGTTTGTACTGGGCCCAGCAGCCTGTCCTGTGTCACACCTCCATGCTCTACCCTTGATATTCTTCCCACTTTGCTTGGCTGGTGATGATGTCTCAAGATCAGGCACTTTAACACAGACCTGGATGATATCGACTTCTGACTTATGGCAATCACAAAGGAAACACGGAGGGTACTCAGGCAGCCCAAATACCATGCTTTCCCTGTCTTCAGTGAAGATGCGGATTTCATTTGTGTGGCAAGTGAAGCAAGTGCTCATTAGTCATTCTTAAACTTTGTGATCTCAGGGCCTCAACCGCCAGTTTCTTTAGACAGTATCTCCTGCAGTCTAGGCTCACATCAAACTTGCTATGGAGTCAAGGATGATCTTCACCCAGTCCTCCTGCCTCTGCCTCCTGAGAGCTGGGATTGTAGGTGTGTGCCTATAATATATACATATAATATATAGGTGTGTGTCTCAGTAACAAGAGTAACTCCCTAAGTCTTTTGTTTATATGGTCTCTACCTGCTGACATTTACTAGGTTAGAAATGAAAATGAAACAAATTCACAAATCTTAATTCATTTACTCAAAAGTAAAAATATTTAGCCAGACAAGGTGGCACATGCCTTTAATCCTAGCAGTCTGTGATAGAGGAAGAGACAGAGGGATCTCTATTAGTTCAACACCAGCCTGAGTTACACAGTGAGACCCTGTCTCAAAAAACAAAAGCAAATAAAAAGTTTATTAATACCAATAGAGTTTTACAAAGAAATAGCTTCCAAAAAGCATTTAATAAGACGAATGGCATTGTTCCATATATATACATATATGTAAATATATGTATATAAATTAAAGATTTATTTATTTTAATCTTACATGTATGAGGTTGTACGTATGTATACCATGCATGTGAAATGCCCACAGAAGCCAGAAGAGGGTATCAGGTCTGCTGGAGCTGCCATGTGGTGACTGGGAACTGAACCTGGGAATTGAGCCTGTGCTTCTAATTGCTGAGACATCTCTCTAGCACCTCACCCTCTAATAGATATTTCGAAAAAATGTTTTAACTTATAACTTAGAAGGAAGCTGGGATCTCATGTTTGCTTGCGTATTTAGTCTGATTTAATCTCACAAATAATGTGGGGCTTCTAGAAAATTCTGCTGCATGCACACAAGGCAAAAGGAGTAAAAGGAACAGATAACATCTTGATGCTGTATAAAATTGGTTTTAACTTTTTGGGATCCTTGCAGCGCCACAGGGATCCAGGAGGTCCTGGACTACAATTTGAGAAGTGGTCATCTATGTCAAAGTCTTCATTTAGAACCATTGTTCTTAATCTGTGGGGCATGATCACCAGAAAAAACATATTTCTGATGGTCTTAGGAACCCCCGACTATAAATTAATTTTTGTTGCCACTTGATAATTGTAATTTTGCTACTGAGTAGTGTCTCAGTTCCTAAGATCATTGGAAATATGTTGAGAACTGCTGATTTAGAAGAAGAAAAATATATGAGCAGAGATGGTGAAGTTCCTTATCATAAGCACAGACAGGTGCAAGGCTGGTTCTCAATGTGATTTTTTAATTTTTATTTTTGTTTTTCACTCCATCACAATATGAAAATGGACCTCGTTCATCTGTTCAGGACAAGTCTTAATGCCAATCAGATACCTATTGGCTAATGCTTCAAACAGCTGGCTGGCATTGACATTGGCTACAGTTTGGATTTTTTCCTTTCTTGCTCATGTCAACTCCAGAGCACTGTGGACCACTGTTCTTGCAGACTGGTTGCTCCATAAGGGTGGGCCTCAGGGGTTGTGCATAGGAAATGTTTGAACAAAGCATGTATCTTTAGGGATGGATCTGAGCTTCCCAGTAGCAGACCCTCTGGCAGCTTCTCTGCCTGCCTGTCCCCTCCTCCCCAGAGCAGTGTGATCGCATGATTCTAAGTAATGGCTTTTCTTTATCCAGGCAGTGGAGAAGAAGGTGGTAATGGTAATGGTGATGGTGGTGATGTTAATGGTGATGTTAGTGGTAATACTCGCGCCGACACCCAAATCCAGTGCCCTTCATGCTATAGCTCCAACACAACAACAGAATGCAAGGAGGAAATCCGGCAGTGTTCCCAAGGACAGCGATGTGTCCACATCATTGCTGACCATGTAAATGGTAAGTCTGGGGCTTCAATTCCTTAATAGTGCTAGAGCTGAAACACATCAGGCCTTGATTCAGGTGCTGAGATGAAAAAGCAAAAGGACTGGGGAGGGTGAAGCAGAGCAGGGATTAGCTCAGGATGCCTTTCAGCTAGAGACTGCTCTATTTCCTGCCCTCCCAGATCTGAATCATCACACAAAAACTATATTAAATACAACACTGTTTGACCAGTGGCTCAGGCGTATTTCTAGCTAACTCTTACATCTTAAAGAAACCCATGTCTATTAATCTGTTTATTGTCATGAGGCTGTAGCTTACTGGTAAGGATCTGGTGTCTTTCTCCTACTACAGCTACATGGTGTCTCCCTGACTTCATCTTCTTTCCTCCTCTGTTTCTTCTTCAATTTTCACCTTGCTATATTCTGCCTTGCCATAGGTCAAAGCGTCTTCTTTATTAACCAGTGCTAATAAAGCATGTTCACAGCATACAGAGGGGAGTCCCACATCAGCCAGAAAGCCTTCTGCTGGTCGCCACTTCTGTTCTTAGTCCAGTACTACTTCTGGTTGCCTTTCTCCTGCTCTCCTGTGGTTAAACACCAGGCTCAGTTATCTGACTTCATGAGCCTCTGGCACTTGCTTTGGTACTAGGATGCCATTGCTCAGTAAGAGTGAATAGGTGTGATTTTAATTTGTATATATATATATATTATAGAAGAAACATATAACTTGAGAGGTGTTGGCTTGGGTCAGCTAGGGCCATCTGGTTATTTTTTTTTTTTATACAAAGGTAATATGACAGTGGCCACCATTTTGTCAGAGTATCCACTTACCTGGTGGCAGCATGCAATGCACATTTGCTTTTTGCTAGTGGAACAGCCCTGGGCCACTGCTACCCTGTAGCTCTGTCCTTATTTTCTGAGGACAGAGTAGATCTCTACTTTGCTACTGGTTGTTTGTGATAGGTGTAGGGGGGTAGAGGCAGAAGGTGGGGGAAGGGGATGAAGGCAGTGGCACAAGGCTACTCAGCAGTTAGGTCTGAAAGTGAATTGTGTCCTCCTACAGTACATTGAGTGGAACCAATGTGTCCATCCTGGCTAGTGGAACTCTTGGAAATGTGATCTAGTGACTTCCAAGAAGGAAAAAAGTGGTACAAACAAAAAATGAATAACTAGCCTGTCTTAACTAAAACATAGCTCAGACTAAAAGGGTTTAAGGCTTGCACCCAAATACAAATTTCATTTCAATTTTTGCTTGTCAACTTCAAAGACTACCTATCACCATGGAGTTTCCAGTGGATCCAAGCATCCTATCTTTTAAAGTCTTTAAAAATATTTTTAAAGAGATGTTTTAGATCCACAGTAAAACTGAGTTAGAGGCATAGACATTCTGCATGTACCCTTTCTGCCTGGCTCATATGTAATTGTCGTCATTGTCAAAGTGCTCACACCACAGTGGTAAGCCTACATGGGCACTCATTGTCAGCCAAGTCTGCAGTTTGCCTCAGGGTTCACTCCTGATATAGTCCATTCCAGCATGACGATGTCACATAGAGGAAGGCCCTCTGCTCTGGAAACTGTATCCCACCTGCTCAGCATGACAGTGTCACATAGAGGGAAGCCCTCTGCCCTGAGAGCCTTCTGTGTCCCATCTGATCATGCTTTTCTTCCTCCCCACAAGACCCTGGCACCCACTGGTCTTTTACATCACCTCTATAGATTTTCTTATTCTGGAATGTCTGTTCTCTCCCTCTCACTTTCTTGGTATCTCTGTGTTTCTCTATCTCTCTTTCTTCTCCATCCCCTGGAGCCTCATACTTGCAAAACATACATTGTACCTCTGAGTAAAACCACAGCAAAAAGTCACTTTCCTTGAAATGGTTGAGGTGCCCACACTGCCCTGGTTTTTAATTCTAAAGTTGTGCCTAAAGGCAGCAAAGGACCTCTGTTCATCTCATGCCCGAGTTTCCTGGTGGTGTCATCTCATTGACACTAAAAGTCAGCAGGTCACAAATTTTCTTTATTGTTTTGTTCAACATCACTTTCAAAATCCTATCAAGACGTGCCTAGCACTGCACTTCCTGACTCAGGTTAGCTCAACTCTCAGCACTGATACCTGGGACGAAACAACAGCAAACTTTTCATTCTGGGGTTTGGAGGGCTCTTTCACACATTATGCTCTGACAGAACCAAGTTCCTGCATACTCTTGAATCCCTTCAGGTATCTAGGAGCTTCCTGTTTCCCAGGGATGCTTGAGTTGCAGCTGGCAGACCCATAGAGGTACAACCACTCAGAAGCAGCTGCTATTGTGACTACATATTGAAAGTGCTAAAGACCTTTTACTTTTTTTTTTATCATTTTTATTTTAATTTTGCAAACCAACCACAGTTTCCCCTCCCTCCTCTCCTCCAGTTCCCTCATACCACCTCCCTTCTACCCATCTCCCATCCACTTTTCTTCTGTCTCCATTCAGAAGGGATAAGGCCTCCCATGGGAATCAACAGAGCATGGCATATCAAGTTGAGGCAGAATCAAGCTCCTCCCCCACTGTATCAAGGCTGAAGAAGGCATCCCACCATAGGGAATAGGTTCCAAAGAGCCAGCTCATGTATCAGGGACAGGTCCTGGTACCACTACTAGGGCCTCATAAAAGACCAGCTACACAACTGTCACCCAGATACAGAAGGCCTAGGTCGGTCCCATGCCGGCTTCCGAGCTGTCTGTTCAGAGTTCGTGAGCTCCCACAAGCTCAGGTCAGCTGGCTGGAGACCTTTTTCTACAATAAGAAACTGTGTAAGCAGGCAGAACTTTGAGCTAAGATAGAGACGCTGAACATTTCTGTACATTTTCTGTTGACTTTCCTTTTTCTCAAGGAAAACTCAAGCAGGAAAAAAAAAAAATCAGACCCAGAGGAATGAGAACTGAGGGAAATACTGGAATTGAGGCTGGAGCCCAGGGAGCCCACTGATTCATTCCCTTCTGAATGGAGAGTTGAAAGAACTGCCCCTGAGCCTGTTACCCAGGCTTGCCTTTTTTTCATTTCCTCCCCCTCATCTTCCTCTCCCTTTTCCTTCTTCTTTCTTTCCCTCACCTCTGTGTTTTTCCTGATTGAGTCTATCCATGTAGCTGAGGCTAGCCTTGAACTCATGATCTTCCTGCTACAGTCTCCCAAGCACTGGGCTTGCAGGTGTGCACCACCATGCTCTAATTGTTTTTGGCTTTTTCATCTGACAGCTCCACAGGAACACAAGACATGGGGCATCCAAGATCTATCTCCTATCCTTTCTTTAAGCCTGGATTAGCAACCCACATCTTATAGTCTCAGTTGCTTTTGGGGTTGGGTGGGGAGGGATCTGACTTCTGACCTTCATAGTTCTTATACTGCTACTGTACAAGTATTCTTAACTCTGGACTTCTTCCTTGAAGTTGGTTGTCAGAAGAGGGGCTCAATGGCTTGCAGATAAATAACTCTGCATGGGCTGGGGTTTTGGTGGTAGGGTTGTATAGAGTTATAGAGTTCTGACTGTCTCATTTGCGTCTTCAGGTACTGTACATAACAAAGTGGAGCTGAAAGGGTGTTCTAATATCGATGAAGCTACTTGCGACATCCTTACTCCTGGGAACGTAACAGTTGGAGAATTCGCTTTCCAGATGGTTAACTGCACAATTGAGATTACAACCACGACCCCAACTACAGTCACCACAACCCCTGATAGCAGCACAAGCCTCAAAGCTTCCTTCATCTCCTCTGTCTTCGGCAGCCTCCTTCTTCTGAAGCTGCTATTCTGAGGTCCCTGGGCTCTGCCCCAACCAGTGTCCCATGGGCATCAATGTCCTTTCTGTTCACATACCTTCCAGTTTAGTTGCTCAGTGGGTTGGAAGTAGCAGGACTCCAGGCAATGCTAGAAGCCACATTATGTCCTTTATTAAAGTGTTGTTTGACTTCTAGACAGTCTGTCCTGATATGTTCGGTGCTGGGTGTGGTTCAAGACCCTGCCCACCTCTTCTCATCTTGCCTGGAGGTAGGATCTTTGCTCTGGAGATAGAATCTTCTTTGCTTCAGGACTCAGTGATATCCCTGCTCCCATATTGTTTCTGAGAAGCTGAACCTGTGGCCTTGCTGGCACCTTCTGTTAGCATCCCTGTACTCCAGCATTCTACTTGCTACTTCTTGTTGTGCCCTGTGCTGCTCCTAGTACCAGCACAGAAGTTCAGCAGCCTTTCAGTCTGGTGCAGCATCATGGCATCTGGTTATTCAGCAGTTGTCCAGAGACCCACAGCAGATGAAGAAAAAAATGTCATCCCAGAGGCCTGTCAGTATGAAGGCCCAAGAAGGGCAAGCCAAAGGATTGCAGAGAACCAGACTGCTCCCGCTGGCTGCATGACCAAGTCTCCAGGAAGACAGAGGACAGAGGAGCTCAGAGCCTGGGATGAGGAGGTCTCCTGCAATACTGTGCAGGATGGAGTGGGCTGCAGAGCCCTGGTCCCTTCAATCAGAGAGTTAAACCTAATCCTCCATTCCACATCAGATACCCAGGGGGCAAGACAGTCACTCAGACCCAGGCTCGCAGGGTTCAGGTTTAATAGTAAGGTGGGCGTTGAGCTAATTTTGGATAAATGGGGTCTTCTGCAATAAAGAAATCAAAAGGTGTAAGTCATCAAGGGTCTTTATTGTAAAGAGTATCTGACAATGACTCAAGAGCAAGCCACCATGAGGGCTATGATGGTACACATCACTGCGTCCACTCTGATTTACCTTAGCTCTTTAAAAAACGATTTATTTTTACTATTTCTGCGCACATGGTGTGGCTCACAGGTGTACAGTGCTCTCAGAGGCTGGAAGTGGTGTCGGATCCTCCAAAGCCAGCTGGAGTCATACATGATGTTACAGCCTGATGTGGCTTCTGGGAAGGGAATTCAGGTCCCCCACAAGAGCAGCAAGTACCCTCTCTTACACACTGAGCAGTTTCCCCACCTTAGCTCTTTATTTTCAGTTTCATGTTTACCTAAAAGTTACAAGACCAGGAGGGCTTGAGAATGCCTTCACCCAGGGCTCCAGTTTGCTGTCTGCTGCTGTGATAACATAATCTCACAAAAAGAGCTTAAGAGACGAAGGGCTTAGTTCAGCTCACAGTTCCAGGCTACAGTTCGTCACCCAGGAGAAGTCATAGCATCAGGAGTCTGATACAGCTAGTCAAACGGCATCCACAGTTAAGGGCAGAGAGAAACATAAGCACACAGCATCTCTTGCTGACCTTGATTTCCTCTCAGACAGTTCAGGACCCTGTGCCCAGGGAATGGCACCACCCACAGTGGGATGGTTTTCCCATATACTTAATGAAGACAATCGCCCCCACTACAGGACATGCCTCCAGGTCAACCTAATATAGACAAGCCCAATTGAGACTCTTTTTCCAGGTGGTGCTAAGTCAAATTGATAAAGCCAATCATTCTACTCTACCTCTTGCCAACTGCTCATACAACACACCACTTTTAAACCATAATCTTCCACTTCTAAAGATTTTTATATTTATGTTTTGCCTGCAAGCATGCCTGTGCACCTTGTGAATGCCCTCAGTGCCTCCTGAAGCCGGGAGAAGGCACTGGATTCTCTGGGACAGGACTTACAGACAGCTGTGTACTACCACAGGAGCAGCAGCTACTCTGAACCCAGGATAGCTCATTTTGTCTTCCATTTTAGATCTGTTTCTCTAACCAACAGAACTGATAGAAACGCATAGAGGGAAACACAGAGAGACACATAGTAAGGACAACCCAGGGTGGCTACCACACCGTCTTGAGCCAGGGGGCCCTGGTGACATCTCATGCAGAGCCCAGACACTAGGGCTGAGTCCACCCTATGCAGAAGGTACCATAAACATGTACCTCCAGAAAGGACAGATCAAGGTGACTGTTTAGGGTGGAGGCATCTGGAGCAAAGGTGGGAGAAGTTTCTGGGGCCCTGGAATGTCTCAGGGTGCACACGTCCTAGGAACTGTCAGTTCCTGTGCAATGGGTCCAGAGGTTCTGAGGCCTTAGTGTCTCTGGGAATTTCACTGGGGTCTCTAGAATGTTGCTCTCTTTTAAAGATCGCAGACTATTTTTTTAATATTATATTTAAACATTTTTTATTTATTTTGCATACTAACCACAGTTTCCCTTCCTTCCTATCCTCCCATTCCCTCCCTCTGACTCCCCCTCCCCATCATCCACCCCTCCTCAGTCTCTATTCAGAAAGGGGAAGGTCTCCCATGGGCTTGAACATATCACAGCACATGAGGTAGGACCAAGCTCCTCCCCAAGCATCAAGACTGGGTGAAGCAATTCAGCATGGGGAACAGGTTCCTCAAAGCCAGCTAAGTGCCAGGGACAGCCCCTGATCTCACTAGGAGCCTTACAAACAGACCAAGATACACAACTGTTACACACATGCAGAGGTCCTAGATCGGTTCCATGCAGGCCCCCTAATCGTTGGTCCAGAGTTCATGTGTTTTCACAAGGTCAGGTCAGCTGTCTCTGAGAACACGGACTCTTAAAGCCAATAGGAAGTCTTTATTTGCTGGCTGGAGGGCTACAGGGTAGCTTTCCCAAATTGTGTAACCCTAAGCCTCACCGTTCTTTGTCTTTTAAGCCCCAAAGCTACATCCTGTTTGACACACTTTGGTTAGCAAGAACAGTTAGCAAGAAGTAAAACTACAGAAGCCAAAAATCAAGGTTAGTTCATTTGGGGACTTTTCCAGACCTGGGACTATGGACAAGGTCTTTGATGGATTAGGTCTTTGTTCCCATTTTGGCAGGTGTTGGGGCCTGCATGCTGGGCTCTAAGATTAGAATGGTGCCTATAACATGACATCAGTTGTGCTAAGGTCTTGGGGGTCTACTAAGGTCTGAGTCCTGTTACACAATCAGATCAAAATAACCCCAAATTCCAGAAGGGCACATACCAAATTTTGTGATTCCTCTGTACAGTATCTGAAGCTCCTAATGGATTTTTTGCTCCAAATGACTTAAGAAGCCTCACCCCTCCAGCTCTGCCACCTGCAACACATACAGCTTCTCTCTTGGGTTTAGGGAGGCTCCACTCCAGACCTGCAGATTTATGTGGTCTTAGCATCTTCACTACCCTGGGGTCTCCATGGCATCTGAGACCACCTTCACAGTTCCACACAGGGACTGAATATGTCACACAATGTCAGCCCTCAGATCCTCTCCATGATGCCCTAAATCTTGCATTTTTTTATGCTTTCCAAACTAGTACCATGTGGATAGCACTTACATCCACAAGTTCTGCTGCCCATTTAAAATGTAGCCTGCCTCTCTTGGACCACAGCTGTATCAGGATCTGAGTGCTGACTTGAGGAGATGCTTCTATTTTTCCTCATCAAATCTTAGAACTTCATTTCAGTGGTGTTGATTTCTCTGACAGTCACAGCTGCGTCTTCAGTCCTAGCCCAATCAGCACACAGAGATTCTCAGCCAAAAAACGCCACACAGAATGACCCATCTGCGTTCCTAATAAAGTCTTTGATATTCTCTAAAAACCCATGTGTTGATTCTCAATTGTCTACATTTCTTACAGAATTTTTATCTTCCAAGCTCCCATTGAAATGTCCCACCCCTCCATTTCCAGCATCCAGTGGCTTTTCTATCCCAGTGTGCCAAATGCTCTCTCATCCTCCCTAGAATATAGTCCAGAGTGTAAAAGCCACATGGTCAGGTCTACCACAGCAACAATATCATTTCCTCAGCATCAACTTTTGTTCTGGCTTAATTTCTGTTTCTGTGATAAAATACCCTGACAAAAAGCCACTCGGGAGAAAAGATTTGTTTTAAATCACAACACTAGGTTACAGTCCATCACTGTACAGCAGGAGCTTGAGACAGCTGATCACACCATGTCCACAATCAAGAGCAGAGAGAAATGTATACATACATTTCACCTTCTTCTTTGCAGGGTCTCTATGGTGGGCTTGAATAGGTATGACCTCTGTAGACTCATGTGTTTAAATGCTTGGGCTGGGGGGAGTGGCACTATTAGGGGTGTGGCCTTTTTGGAGTGGGTGTGGCCTTGTTGGGAGAAGTGTGTCACTGTGGGGGTGGGCTTTGAGGTCTTACATGCTCAAGCTACCCTCAGTGTGGTATACAGCCTCCTTCTGATTGTGGATCAAGATGTAGAACTCTCAACTTTTTCTCCAGCACCCTGTCTGCTGGCATGTGGCTGTGCTTCTTGCCATGATGATAACGGACTAAACCTCTGAAATTGTAAGCCAGCCCCAATTAAATGTTTTCCCTTTATAAGAGTTGCTGTGGTCATAGTGTCTCTTCACAGCATAGAAACCATAAATAAGGCAACCACTAAAAGTCTGAAAGTATTGTTCCCAATTCCAAGCCTGGATTTAGGCAAGCGCCTCTTCATGTCTTAGCTTTGCTACCTGTGCAGTGGGGACAATGATCTTGCCTGCTGCACTGGGTTAGGAGAGATGTAGATGGTTTTTGTGACATGTTGTATGCAGGGTATGACAAAGAATCAATGTTAGTGGTAAGCAGAGGATGCAGTTTGGAAGCTGGTCCTCTCAGGGACTTCCTTAGCTTTCATGATTATAAAATCAAAATATCAACTCTGAAAAATGTTGAAGATGATTTGTGTCTTTCAGTACCAAATATTCAGCCAAAATTTAATTCTTTATGTGAAAATTCTCAAGCACGTTCACTTTCTTAGTATGCAAACCTGCTTTTCTCATTGAGAGACAGCCAACATTGCTTGGTGTTTTGACAGCACATGGGGGCTTTGCTGTTAATAAGGAAGAGTGCTGTGTGTGTACCTCTGACAACTTGGGGATGTATCATCTGTTCTAGACTTTTACACCCAGGTCAAATCTTCCAGATTTTCATTTCAATGATGATTTATAAGTATCATCTGCAGGTCTTCATGGTAGAAAAAGGTCCCATTTTTAATGTTAATCTTGGATTAAACATGAAAATCTGCTTTACACCTTCTGTGATTTGATGTCTCACTGATAAAATACTTTTCAAGTTCTCATGTAGTTACCATGACCCTTCGCCCTCTAAGCTCAGGCCTTCTTGTGTCTCTTTACAAGATGGACTTTCAGTCTCTGCATAGGCAGGATCCATGTCTCTGTAAGGCCTGAAGAAGCCCTGGTGGGCACAACAGTTAAGAGCGCTCACTGCTCTTGTAGACGACTGGAGGAGGTTCCTGGTACCCCCGTATAGGGGCTCACAACTGTTTGTGACTCCAGTTCCAGGAGATCTGATACCTTCTCCTGGACTCTGTGGGTACCCACATAAATGTGACACACACACACACAAACACACACACATGTATATACACAGACAAACTTACAAACACACTCATATATGCACATACACTTATATACACACATCTACACATGCAAATACACACATTCACACATATGCACACACATACACAATACATTCTTGGATACACACATGCATACATTCATACACATTTATGCACGTACATACAGGTAAATTTTCTTTTTTTTTTGTGGCTTTTTGAGACAGGTTTCTCTGTGTAACAGCTCTGGATGCCCTAGAACTATCTCTTGTAGACAAGGCTGACCTCAAACTCATAGAGATCCTCCTGCCTCTGCCTCAAAAGCGCTAGGATTAAAGGCGTGCGCCACCACCACCCAACCAGGTAAATCTTTTTTAGAAAGACTCAGAACAAGGGAGTTTCTGTCATCACCAACCCTTAAGATTAAGGGATCCATGTCCCAGAAGGAGAAACCGAGGCAGGATAGAAAGACAGGAAAAAGAAAAATTAGATACAAACCATGCTTCTCCTGAAGACATGTATCTTCACTTCCTTGTGACCCGTGCACAGTAACAATGCTGTTGTTGACCTATGTTTTTATATCACCAGTCTATAAACCCACAGAATGCACCTCATAAATGTTATGAGCTCTTATGAGTTCATTTACTAACGAAATGTTCTACAGCTAAGAACAAGCCTAGCAACCCATTTAACAGTCTGAATCCTACAAACAGTGTACTCGAGAACCCACTATATCATACGTGTATAACTACTATTATAGTGAGTCAATATGACTTCCTTAGCACTCACATCTATTATAGAGTCACTGTCCTTATGTGTCTCCATCTGGGTCCTAATGACCTCAAATCTACATTAAACTTTTTTTTTTAAATAAACTTTTTGCTTCAAAAATCCAAGTAAGTGGGTGGGGAGTGTGTAAAAACCATTCTTGGTCTGTTGGAGATGCTGAAGGTGAGTATTCCTCTCTCCCTCCCTCCCTCCCTCTCTCCCTCCCTCCCTCCCTCCCTCTCTCCCTCCCCCTTCCTTCCTCCCTCCCTTCCTCTCTCTTTTTCTCCCTCCATCCTTCCCTCCTTTCTTCCCCTCTTGCTCTCTCCCTTTATCCCTTCCTCCCCCTACTCTTCCCTCCCTTCCTTCCTCTCTTCATCTCTCCCTTCCTTATTCTCTCTCCTTGCTTCTCTTTTTTCTGGATTAAGTGTTTTTCAGAACACACCCATAATTAGACCTATTATTTTTTAATCTTTCTTAGGCAGCAAACCCTTCTCTCTGGTTACACTGAGTGAGACATCAATACGAGATCCAACAAACCTACCTGGACTCTGACCATTTTCAGACTTAGGAATGACTTGGTCTTTTTTGGCAGTGGCATCAACTCAATCTCAGTCTCCTTTGTGCCCACCTGCCACTGTGCCCAGTTTTGCCTGTCACAAAGCCCTGTCAGCACTAGGAGATAATCTTGAGATGTGATGGTTTTCTGTTTTAGTTTACAGTTGTCTGAAGCCCTGACTCCTTCTGCCTTTGAGTCATGCTGCTGTCATCACCCTGAAATGCCATTTTTCTTTGTTCTTACATTGGTGTGGAAGAGTCACGGGGAGTCAAGCCTTTAGGGGGCGCTATTGAACTTATCAGGGCCATGATGCAGTTTTGTTCTGTTTCCTTTTTTCTCTCATTTGTTTTTTAGTCAACATTAAAGCCATATTTTCCATACGAGAAATCAAACTATCCAATTCCTTGGGGGACTTTCTGGGACAAGGTCTCATACAGCTCAGGCTAGCCTCAGACTTGCTATGTAGATCAGGAGGATAAACTTGAACTCTTGATTCTCCTGCTGTTACTTCCTGAGTGCTGGGATGCTCAGTGGGGGTCTGAATTCCCGATCAAGATGTTAAGTATCTCTGGACAGCCTAGATAATGCTTTCGTATTCCTTTCAGTGAACAAGCCACTAAGATAGTCTTGATTTTCGTGTGGAGACTGGCATTGGACTGGAGGACACAGCCTTGTGCTATTGACACTGGAGGCCGGATGCATCCCTGAGGTGTACACTTCCTGGTGTGTCTCAGGACATGAGAGCATCCCAGACCTTTTCTCTCTAGGTGCCAGACACTGCCCTGGATCTGAAAACCAAAGACAAAACCATTACCACATTAGGGTTCAGGCAAGAGCATGCTGTTTAAGATATTCACAGATCTCCAATGACATAGAATTACTACCTGCCCTAAGTTGTTGTTCTGGTTTTACCCCACTTAAAAGATTCTTAACCTCTTATGCTCTCTTTCACCTCACTTTACTGGTCACTTTAGTTTAGGAAATTTACTTATTGTGTTTTACTCTCAAGGACCACAGAAGTGATAATTAACTGTAACCCAGAGAAAGACCCACAACACCCACGATCAGAAGGACCAATAACAGCATAGCTCAGAACTGATAATTTAGAGGCCTGGGTCTCTTTGTTTAGAGCAGTAAGTCTAATTCTACGCCCATAGAAACTATCTTGTTTGGTGTGTGTGTTGTCTGATCAAGAGCCTCTCTATACTTATGGGAAAAAAGAAGAGGCGCGCTGATTTAAACAATCTGGCCCTATTCATAATTTTACTGAAAACAAACCTTTTAGCTCTTTTATCTACCACCTAATAGTGTAGTGTAGTGCACTAACCCTCCCCTCTAGAATTCCCTGATGATTTAATTCCTTTCTTAACTAACTTTCTCCATTAAGAAGTTCACCAGCCTTGTACTAGCCACTCCCATGACCCCCCACCCCAATGTGAAAACCCTTATCTGATTTCCTACAGGGCAAAAGAATTCTGGCCTAGGAACCTGCTAGGGCTAGGGAATTGCTGGTTTTAAAGATATATACAACCGGGAAAGTTTGTAATGGTTAAACAATGTAGAACTAAGAACAATGTAGAACAAGGAAGAACAAGAAGGAACAAGAGAAATGATGGATTGAAGAGAGAAGAATAAAAAATTGTAGATAGACAGAACCTGTTGTGAGTAGATTTCTTTATCCTCAGGTCTTTAGCCTACCTTTAGTTCTTCGTGACATCTTTAATTGAACTCTGAAAGGGAGTCTCAAAGTCTGGAGGCCTTCAAAGGCTCCCTATACCATACATGTCCAGCTTTTTTTTTTTAAATTTATTTATTTATTTATCAAAGATTTCTGTCTCCTCCCCACCGCCACCTCCCCTTCCCTCCCCCGATCAAATCCCCCTCCCTTAACAGCCCAAAGAGCAATCAGGGTTCCCTGCCCTGTGGGAAGTCCAAGGACCACCCACCTCTATCCAGGTCTAGTAAGGTGAGCATCCAAACTGCCTAGGCTCCCACAAAGCCAATAGGTGCAGTAGGATCAAAAACCCATTGCCATTGTTCTTGAGGTCTCAGTAGTCCTCATTGTCCGCTATGTTCAGCGAGACCGGTTTTAACCCAGGCTTTTTCAGACCCAGGCCAGCTGGCCTTGGTAGGTTCCCGATAGAACATCCCCATTGTCTCAGTGTGTGGGTGCACCCCTCGCGGTCCTGAGTTCCTTGCTCGTGTTCTCTCTCCTTCTGGTCCTGATTCAGACCTTGAGATTTCAGTCCGGTGCTCCAATGTGTGTCTCTGTTTCTGTCTCCATTCATCGCCTGATGAAGGTTAATATTCAGGAGGATGCCTATATGTTTTTCTTTGGGTTCTCCTTCTTGTTTAGCTTCTCTAAGAACCCGAATTATAGGCTCAGTGTCCTCTATTTATGACTAGAAACCAAATATGAGTGAGTACATCCCATGTTCCTCTTTTTGGGTCTGGCTTACTTCACTCAGGATAGTGTTTTCAATTTCCATCCATTTGCCTGCAAACTTCAAGAAGTCCTTGTTTTTTACTGCTGAGTAGTATTCTAATATGTATATATCCCATACTTTCTCCATCCATTCTTCAATTGAAGGGCATCTAGGTTGTTTCCAGGTTCTGGCTATTACAAACAATGCTGCTATGAACATAGTAGAGCATATACTTCTGTTGTATGATACGGCCTCTCTTGGGTATATTCCCAAGAGTGGTATTGCTGGGTCCATGGTTAGGTTGATCCCGAATTTCCTGAGAAACCTCCACACTGCTTTCCAGAGTGGTTGCTCAAGTTTGCATTCCCACCAGCAATGGATGAGTGTACCCCTTTCTCCACAACCTCTCCAGCAAAGGTTATCATTGGTGTTTTTGATTTTAGCCATTCTGACAGGTGTAAGATGGTATCTTAAAGTTGTCTTGATTTGCATCTCCCTGATCACTAAGGAAGTTGAGCATGACTTTAGGTGTCTTTTGGCCATTTGAACTTCTTCTGTTGAGGGATCTCTGTTCAGCTCAGTGCCCCATTTTATAATTGGGTTGATTAGCCTTTTACGGTCTAGTTTCTTGAGTTCTTTATATATTTTGGAGATCAGACCTTTGTCAGTTGCGGGGTTGGTGAAGATTTTCTCCCAGTCAGTGGGTTGCCTTTCTGTCTTGGCAACAGTGTCCTTTGCTTTACAGAAGCTTCTCAGTCTCAGTAGGTCCCATTTATTCAATGAGGCCCTTACTGTCTGTCCTGCTGGGGTTTTACGTAGGAAGTAGTCTCTGTGCCCATGTGTTGTAGAGTACTTCCCACTTTCTCTTCTATCAGGTTCAGTGTGTTCGGACTGATATTGAGGTCTTTAATCCACTTGGACTTGAGTTTTGTGCATGGTGATAGATATGGATCTATTTTCATTCTTCTACAGATTGACATCCAGTTTTGCCAGCACAATTTGTTGAAGATGCTCTCTTTTTTCCATTGTATACTTTTAGCTCCTTTATCGAAAATCAAGTGCTCATAGGTTTGTGGGTTAAAGTCAGGGTCTTCTATTCGATTCCATTGGTCAACTTCTCTGTTTCTATGCCAATACCAAGCTGTTTTCAATACTGTAGCTCTGTAATAGAGTTTGAAGTCAGGGATGGTAATGCCTCCAGACGTTCCTTTATTGTATAAGATTGTTTTGGCTATCCTGGGTTTTTTGTTTTTCCATATAAAGTTGATTATTATATTCTCCAGCTCTGTGAAGAATTTTGATGGGATTTTGATGGGGATTGCATTGAATCTATAGATTGCTTTTGGTAGAATTGCCATTTTTACTATGTTGATCCTCCCGATCCAAGAGCAAGGGAGATCCTTCCATTTTCTGGTGTCCTCTACTATTTCTTTCTTCAAAGACTTAAAGTTCTTGTCAAATAGATCTTTCACTTCCTTGGTCAGGGTTACCCCAAGATATTTTATGCTCTTTGTGGCTATCGTGAAAGGTGATGCTTCTCTGATTTCCCTCTCTGTTTCTTTATCCTTAGTGTATAGGAAGGCCACTGACTTTTTGGAGTTGATCTTGTATCCTGCCACATTACTAAAGGTGTTTATCAGCTGTAGAAGTTCTTTGGTAGAGTTTTTGGGGTCGCTTATGTATACTATCATATCATCTGCAAATAACGACAGCTTAACTTCTTCCTTTCCAATACAAATCCCCTATATCCCCTTATGTTGTCTTATTGCTATTGCTAGAACTTCAAGCACTATATTGAAGAGGTATGGAGAGAGTGGACATCCTTGTCTTGTTCCTGATTTTAGTGGGATGGCTTTGAGTTTTTCTCCGTTTAATTTAATGTTAGCTGTCGGCTTGCTGTAAATAGCTTTTATTATATTTAGGTATGACCCTTGTATCCCTAGTCTCTCCAATACCTTTATCATAAAGGGGTGTTGAATTTTGTCGAATGCTTTTTCAGCATCTAATGAAATGATCATATGGTTTTTTTCTTTCAGTTTATTTATATGGTGGATTACGTTGATAGATTTGCGTATGTTGAACCAGCCCTGCATCTCTGGGATGAAGCCTACTTGATCATAATGGATAATTTTTCTAATATGTTCTTGAATTCGATTTGCCAGTATTTTATTGAGAATTTTTGCATCAATATTCATGAGTGAGATAGGCCTGTAATTCTCTTTCTTGGTTGGGTCTTTGTGTGGTTTTGGTATCAGGGTAACTGTAGCTTCATAAAAAGAATTTGGCAATGACTTTTCTGTTTCTATATTGTGAAATACATTAAGGAGTATAGGTATTAGCTCTTCTTGGAAGCTCTGATAGAATTCTGCATTGAAAGCATCTGGTCCTGCGCTTTTTTTGGAGGGGAGATTTTTGATAACAGCTTCTAGTTCTTCACGACTAACTGGTCTATTTAGATTGTTCACCTGGTCTTGATTTAGCTTTGGTATATGGTACTTATCTAAAAAGATGTCCATTTCTTTTGCATTTTCCAGTTTTGTGGCATACAGGCTTTTGTAGTAAGATCTAATGATTCTCTGAATTTCCTCTGTGTCTGTGGTTATGTCCCCTTTTCATTTCTGATCTTATTTATTTGCGTGTTCTCTCTTTGTTGTTTAATTAGTTTGGATAGGGGTTTGTCGATCTTGTTGATTTTCTCCAAGAACCAACTTTTTGTTTCATTGATTTTTTGAACTGTTTTCTGTGTTTCTATTTTGTTGATTTCAGCCCTCAGTTTGATTATTTCCATTCTTCTACTCCTCCTGGGCATGTCTGCTTCTTTTTTTTCTAGAGCTTTCAGGTGTGCTGTTAAGTCCCCGATGTATGCTTTCTCCATTTTCTTTAAGTGTGCATTTAGTGCTATGAACTTTCCTCTTAGCACTGCTTTCATCGTGTCCCATAGGTTTGAGTATGTTGTCTCTTTATTTTCATTAAAATCAAGGAAGACTTTAATTTCTTTCTTAATTTCTTCCTTGACCCAGGTGTGGTTCAGTAGTTGACTGTTCAGTTTCCATGAGTTTGTCGGCTTTCTAGGGGTAGCATTGTTGTTGCCTTCTAACTTTAATCCGTGGTGATCTGATAAGACACAGGTGGACACTGATATATTTTTGTATCTGTGGAGGTTTCCTTTGTTTCCGAGTATGTGGTCAATTTTCGAGAAGGTTCCATGAGCTGCAGAGAAGAAGGTATATTCTTTCCTATTTGGGTGGAGTGATCTATAGATGTCTGTTAAGTCCAATTGGTTCATTACCTCCAATAATTCTCTTAATTCTCTATTAGGTTTCTGTCTGATTGACCTGTCCATTGGAGAGAGAGGTGTATTGAAGTCTCCTACTACTAGTGTGTGTGGTTTAATGTCTGCCTTCAGTTCTAGTAATATTTCTTTTAGATAAGTGGGTGCTTTTGTATTAGGGGCGTAGATATTCAGGATTGATACGTCATCCTGATGACTTGTTCCTGTTATAAGTATAAAGTGTCCATCTCGATCTCTTCTGATTGATTTTATTTTGAAGTCAGTTTTGTTAGAGATTAATATGGCCACACCTGCCTTTTTCTTAGGACCATTTGCTTGAAAGACCTTTTCCCAACCCTTTACTCTGAGCAGATGCCTGTCTTTGTGGTTGAGATGTGTTTCCTGCAAACAGCAGAATGTTGGATCCTGTTTTCGTATCCAATCTCTTAGCCTGTGCCTTTTTATAGGTGAATTGAGACCATTTATATTAAGTGATATTAATGACCAGTGGTTGTTTACTCCAGTTATTCTTATTGTTTTTGGTAGTAGAGTTTATGTGTCTCCCTTCTTTGAGTTGTGCTGGTGAAGGGACTCTAGATGCCTGAGTTCTTGTAGGCAGTGTTGACCATGTTGGATTCCTTGGGTTGTGATTTTCCTTCTATTATTTTCTGGAGGGCTGGATTTGTGGCTATGTATTGCTTAAATTTGTTCTTATCTGGGAATGTCTTGTTTTCTCCATTGATAGTGAATGATAGCTTGGCTGGGTATAGTAGTTTGGGTTTGCATCCATGGTCTCTTAGTTTCTGCAGTACTTCTATCCAGGACCTCCTGGCTTTCATGGTTTCCATAGAGAAGTCAGGTGTAAGTCTGATCGGTTTACCTTTATAAGTTACTTGGCCTTTTTCCTTTGCAGCTCTTAATATTCTTTCTTTAACCTGTATATTCTGTGTTTTGATTATTATATGGCGAGGAGATATTTTTCTTTGATCCAATCTGTTTGGTGTTCTGTATGCTTCTTGAATATTCAAAGGAATATCTTTCTTTATGTTGGGGAAGTTTTCTTCCATAATTTTGTTAAAAATATTTTCTGGGCCTTTGAGCTGTGTCTCTTCTCCTTCTTCAATTCCTATTATTCTTATGTTTGGTCTTTTTATTGTGTCCCATATTTCCTGCATGTTTTGTGATGAGGATTTGTTGGCTTTGCTGTTTTCTTTGATCAGTGTGTTTATTTTCTCTATGGTGTCCTCAGAATCTGAGATTCTTTCTTCTATTTCTTTTATTCTATTGATTATGCTTGTTTCTGTAGAATCTGCTCATTGACCTGGGTTTTCCATATCCAGCTGGTGCTCCGCTTGCGTTTTCTTCCTTGCTACCCTTTCAGTTTTCAATTCTTGAACTGTTTCCATTACCTGTTTGATCGTTTTTTCTTGATTTTCCAGGGTATCATGTACGTATTTATTCATTTCTTCAAGCTTTTTGTCGTATTTCTCCTCTATTTCTATAAGGGTGTTTTTTACATGTTGTTTAAGGGACTTTATTGCTTTCATAAAGTTAATTTTTTCCACTTCTTCTGTGTTAGGGTGCTCAAGACCTTCTGTTGTAAGATCATTGGGTTCTGGTGTTTTCATGTTGTTTTTCAGATTATTGGGTGAAATTCTGCCTTGGCGCCTGCCCATGTCCTCCTATCAATGCTACCTAAATGGTCTTTTAAAATTGGAACATGTTTCTCTGCTGGCCAGAGGCTCCTCTTACAGATTGCCCTCGCTCTGTTTGCTGGCTCCTGCCGGGAGCCAAGATCCCTGTCACCCCTCAGTAGGGTCTTCAGGGACAGGACCCGGCTCCTCCTCTGCCAGGGACCTCGCCAACCAAAGGCCTACCTCCTTGATTCAATCGCGGTGGGGCGATTTGCTCTCGGTGTTGCGCGCTGGTCCCGCCGCCTGCGTCCTCTGCTGCCGCGCCAGACTCTGCCGGTCCCGGTTGCAGCCTCTGGCCTACGTTGCCCTCCCGCATCTCCGCTCTGCCGGCGCCTGCGTGCGTCTCCGCCTCTGCCT
>CAWTZC010001436.1:0-26684 GCA_963919715.1 Microtus obscurus
AGATATGCTCTAACGATTATGCTGACGTCATAAGCAGTGGAAGGTGTTAGTTTTTATAGCATGTTCATGTTTAAAAATCAATGCCTCGTCTCTTCCAGAATTTTGCTTCATGTAAACCTCAGACTGATTGGGCTACTTGGAGTCTGTTGTTTCCTTTGTATGAATGTTAGTATTATCTCTCTTCCTCTGAGAAGAGTTATTGGTGGTTTGATGGAAAATTAAATTTTGCATTAATCAGTTTGAATAATGGATTTACCAGTTTGTTTCCAATTCAGAATTATATATTCATGGTGCTTTCATTTTTGTTGGCATTTATAACATTTATAGATAGTTTTTCACTACTGTGACCAAATACAGCATAAAGCAAACAGAGAAAGGTAGTTTTTGGGCCTACTGTTCGAGGTGTGGGTTTATTAATAAAGTGTGTTGGACAGGAGCTGAAAAATGTTCAGAAGAAAATTTATTTCATAGACAAAGTAATACATAAAGAATGAATTTTCAAACATCAACAGGTACAGGTGTGGCAATGGAGAGAGAATGAGAGATAGAGACAAAGAGACACACACAGAGATTCTGATCTTCAGTTTATTATTCCTGTTTTCACTAAAGACTCACCGTAACAAAACACCTAATAAGGTGTTAATTTTCCTCTAAATTTAATTAAACTCAATCTATAAACACCCTCACTGGATACGGCCCAGTGGTTTCAGAACCCAAAGTTGATAATGGCATAATCACCACAGAGTTTTTCTTTAAACACTTCCTAAACTATCCTAAGTATTATATTTTTGTTTATGGAAATTAACTTTACCTTTTCCTGCATGCTTATTAGGAACATACAAATGTTCAAGTATACATTTTATGAGAATAAAATCATAAATTTAAATAACATTGACTCACAGACCATAAATTGCTTATCATGTTAAGCAAGCAGCTGAGGGCATTTTTACATACACGGCTGCCAATAAGAGAAAACAATAAGAGGAAGAAAATAAGCCTTCAGAGAAGAAAGATTTCAAATAGTTTATGAACTTGCATCTGCAGAAAAGTGTCCTCACAAACTACCGTTCAAAGCTGATGAGATCACGTGGGGCTGGATCTAGCTTTAATTCCTGATCTGGTTTCTTCCCAGCTCAGAAGGGTTATTTGCTGAAATTCTGTGTAAGTTTGTGAAAATAAAAAATGCCATTTCCTGTGTTACCATTTTGATTATATACACAGTGTAATTTGCATGACTGATGTCTGTCGTTTGTAGTTGTTTGATTAGTTTTAAAGCTAGGGCGGCAGGGGATTTGATTTTGCTCTTCCCAGCTCTTCTCTTAGCACTTTGCTGAGTAAGTGAGGTTAAAACCTGGTGGGTGGAGGGGTAAAACAAATGCATAGAGAAAGGGCAAGGAATAGGGACACACTTTAGGGGCATTGCACTTTATTTATGTGCAGGGGGGGTGTGTGGTAACTGTGCAGGTGCCCAAAGAGGTCATGGAAGAGGCTATTACAAATCCCTGGGGCTGGAGGTGGCTCGACTGTTGGGCCCATCTGGGCTGAAAGAATAAAGAAATAAATAATAGTATAATGTCAGTCTTGACCACAGGGTTTCTCCCAGGCAAGGTTCCTGTCCTGAATCCAGGCTTCTTGCAGACTCAGGCTGGCCTCAAACTCATGAGATCCTCCTGCCTCTGCCTCCCTGAGTGCTGGGATTAAAGCAGCATACACCACCACCTGCCTGCTAATGTTTTGTAGAACTGATTATACTGAAAGTGTCTGTGATGGTTAGCTGATTTGCTCCTTAGACACACGCCATCAGACAGGCCGGGGGGGTTTGCCCACGCCACTGACAGCACTGTGAAAATTTCCACAGCCTTCCAGCCTGGGGTGCATTTTGTGTGCACTATCAAGATTTTATTTGTTGGTTTTGACACATTGCTCTATTTGAAGGGTTGGAAAAAGTAAAAACCTAGGTGAGCACACTTTCACACAGCTGCTGAAATGATAGAGATATATCCAAATCTCTTGATCAATACAGCCACTCTGCATTGCAGCCTGCGTTATCCCAGGTGAAGAACCAGATTCAAATGGTGGGAATTGGAATGGATCACACATGTGGGTGCACTCTACAGGGCTTCACCTAGACTACTATGCCAGTGTGGCTCTTGTGTGTCCTCTAGGGTTGAGGGTCTCTGTGGCTAAGAGCTGCACATGTCTGTGGCCCCAACACCCGTAAAGTGTATGCCAAATCTTTTCCTGGTGAGCTCTTTTTTTTTTAAAGAAGATTGACTATATTTATGGTTTTTGAAACAGTGTGTAAATGCAAGCTTTTCAAAAACAGCTCTGGGGTTTTGGAACTCACTCTTTAGACCGTGACTAGCTTGACACAAACTCACAGATTCAATTTTACCTCTGGCTTCTGAATGCTGGAATTTTCAGTGGTGTGAGCCACGCCGCACCTGGCTTAAAACAATTTTTACGTGGGCAAGATACACTGTATCATAAAGGCAATGTGCTTAGAGGTCTGAATACAGTATGATTCAGAACTGAGGCACAGATGGTTGTGAGCCACCATGAGGGTGCTGGGAACCGAACTGGGGTTTGAAAGAGCAGCCAGTGCTCTTAACCCCTTAACATTTCCCCAAGTTATTTCTCCTTCACCTTAGAATGAACTTAGGGGGTTGAGTATGATGGCTTTTTCATGAATTAGAGGACCGTTTATCTCAAAGAGAAGCATGGACCATGGATGGAAGCTGTTCTGTGATGGTATCAGTCTCAGAAGATTGGGGGTGGGAGGACTGAGGAGAGTGATGAATTTTAGCGTTTTAATATTGCAACTATAGGCTATGGTAAATTCAGAGAGAGTTCAAAGAGAGAAATGTGTGGGAACGGGTGATCATTAATTGATGGACTCTCTCGCTGAACTCTTGTCTTGCTCCAGCCTGTCTTCCTTGATTACTTCGTGTACACTTACTATAAATGGGAATCTTTGGGGAACTCACATCCATGCAGAGAAAAACCCTGGGAGGAACCCACTTCCCATAATTTGCTTCAGGTTTATATACTTTGAAAAGCGCGTGACTTTCTGGGACTCAGCTAGAGCTTCCCTCAGTGCAATCTTGTATAAAAATGATCAACTTCCTCCCCTTTCTCAGAAAAATGATGGAAACCAGTTTGTTTTGAGTCGCTCTCGGATTTCGCTGCGCCTGTAAATCCCAGCACTTGGGAGGCAGGAGGCAGGCGTAATCTCTGTGGGTTTCAGGCCAGCCTGGGCCCAAGTGCAGAGGGAGTTCAGGACAGCTAGGACTGACAGAGAGAAATCCCACCTTATAAAACCAAAACAGACCAAAACAAAAACAGGGACAGAGTGAAAGTTTCTGTTTTGATCACTGGATGACTTCTCCTGGACCTCATCGCTGGGACCGATCCTGGGCTGATCACTGTGATGCTTGGCCCTTGGGCTGTTTAGTTAGGTCGAGGTCTATTTGCAGTGGCTTCTCCTACTTGTCTGGTGACTAATGACAGAGATATTACCCTAGGATCTTAGTGTGTTTAGTCAGAGTTTCAATCTTGTGAGAGGTTTGCACACTGGAGCTATGTTGGGATGGAAAAACTTCATGACTGAAGGTAAAGAGGGGAGATATCTTTGGGGCTCTCCTGCTTCCTTGCTCAAAAGACATGTGATACCCATTTTGTACTATTCAGAATCAAGGGCACTAAACCCAGGGGAGGGTGGTATGTGAGCTGTACATCCGAACCCAGGGCTTGTTGATGCCTGGGCTAGTGTTGGCCTGAGTGAGGGAGCTTGATGAAGATCATCGGGTAACCTCTGGAAGGGAACAACACCCTCCCACATTCCTAATAGACGGTTTGGAAAATATGCTTGAGTAATAAGAAGCTTTCAGGAGCAAATGGTGGGCAGCTGTTTTATTAGGCAATTCTTGGGATTTCAAACACAGGGAGTTTGGATGTGAATACATGGGCAACTTAGGTGACATAAGGGGCAAAGTTGGATTCAGCCCACATCTTTTGGGTTGCTTTTGTTCTAGCCTGGGCATCTGGTTGAGGAGACTTCTCTTTATTAGTGGAGTTTCCCGTGCCTGTTCCATCTCTAACACAAATATTCCTGTGGCTGGGGAACAAATTCACAGAATCTTCAAGTCCTCCATGTGCAGCTGGGGTGGCTAACGCTTGGGACTCCTCATTCCCGTTCATTCTCCTGGTATCCACCACCCCATCCTGCCCCATGCTAATTGATTTTGTTGGCACTAGTGGGGAAACAATAGTATTTGTGAGACAGGGGACTGGTTCCTAGGGAACCTCATCAAATAGCCCAGGGAGATGGTGGGCTGAGAGAGCAGAAGAACTGGCTAGACAGGAGACTCTACTTAGAAACCTCAATCAGGCTGGGAAGCCAACTTTACTAGATGATCAAACTGAAATTCAGTCTTGTAGCCCCATTTGGTTGATGAACTGACCCTGATTTTTTGCCTGTTTGTATGTTATCATATTTATTTGTTAGTCTTCCTTTCTAGAGAACCCTTCAGGAGAGTAAAGGCTAAGTAAGCACACCCAAATGCGAGAGCCAGCTTGACATATGAGTATATTTTCAGGAGTGTGTCTGTGTGTAAGTGGTGTGTGTGTGGATTGTGTTGGTAGGACAGAAAGATGAGGAAAGCCACAGTATCATATGAGGGGTGGGAGGGTGTCCCAGCAGAATCTAGACCTGGTTTCAAGTCAATGTTGGTTGCCTAGATGGATCCCAGGAACCTGCCCTGGGCTGTCAGAAGGCAGTAATCCCTGTTGTTGTCCTGACCTATGTGGGCCTACTGTGAGCAGCTTTCCCCTCATGGCCCACCCATCATCCCGGGCAGCTGGGCAGTGGGCTTAGCTGTTGGCTAAAAGACTCCAAAACTTAACCAGGTGAAGTCATTGGCCAGAGACTTGAGCCCTTTTCTGAGCCAAAACTCCAGGGATCTGTTGACTCTGCTCAGTGACCTGCCATGGGCAAGCCTCTTACATTGTTCTTCAATATAAATTGGATTTTACAGCACTGCAGGAAATTCTGGAATGTTGTTCCCCAGGCCATGGAAGTGAGTGCACCATGTGTGAGCAATGGAAGGGGCCAGGAACACAGTTTCACATAATGTGGGAAAGGGCAATTCCTTTCCAGAACCTCAGAGGGAGCACCACCTACAAAGGGGCTGGCAAGACAAGCATCCTGATCGCTGGCAGCTAAGCAGGGCACCTGCCCAACAGCCCATGCTGGGGCCTGATAAGAGGCTCCTCCCTAGAAGGCAACTGGGCTTGTAGGGCATACAGCCACCTGTTATATAAGGCCTCCTCACACCTGCTCCAACACACTGCCAGGATCCACCTTTCTCGGACAGTGTCCTGACTGGACTCAGAAGGTGAGCGGACTCAAAGGCGACCTGATGCGGGGGAGAAGCTGGATCCTGGGGCGGGAAGGTGTATGTTGAGGGAACCCAGTCACCTGGGTAGTGTTCAGGTGTTGAGTTTTTTCTGCCAGTGCTGCCCACTGCTGCCCCACTCCAGGGTGGGGCGGCCAGAGCAGAGGTTGGGGCTGTGATGGGCCTGCTTGGCATTGTGCGGGTCCGTGTGGCACGGGGTCTCTGAGCTCTGGCTTCTGGCAGATGAGCAATGTGGTGCGTAGTACACTGGGAGATTATAATAACTGTTGCAAGGCAGAGAGATGCAACTCAGCTGAGAGAGTGCTTGGTCTGAGAAGCAGGAAGTCTGGTTTATCCCTAGTGCCTCATTACCTGGGTATGGTGGCGCATGTCTGTCATCCCAGCACTCAGAGGCAGAGTGCAGAAGGATTAGAAGCAAGATATCTTAACTATGCAGCCATTTGAGGTTAGCCTGGCCACATGAGACCTTGTTCTTCTGGCAAAAGGAAAGCAGACGCTAACAGGCCTCATGTCCCACACAGGATTATCTCTGCTTCTCTCTGCTGTCTGCTAAAATGAATCCTGACTTCTGGTTTGAAATAAGACTCACCATCAGGGCTAACAGGAGCTGGGGTGATCTGTGGATGCCCTTTGTGATTGCTTCTCTCCGCCAACTTTTGTCTCCCTTCCCCCTCCTCCTGCACCTTAACAATGTTTCAGAGGTTTCCAGAAGTTGGGGCTCCAGGCCTGGAGGTGTCTGGAAGGTTGGAGTGAGTTTTATGTGAGTGGTGTGTATGTACTCTACATAAGACATATCAAGAGGTTTAAACCATGTAGTACTGAACATGGGTTTGTTTTGACTGGCTAGCCTCTTGTTTTTTGGCTAGTCTCGAGCCAGTCAGCCAGAAGGCCATGCTGCTGTGGGATGTGGTGGGATGTATGTTTGATCTGCCATATGGAGAATGGAGAGGAAGAGGGGTGTCTGAGACAAAACAACTTTGTCAGCCCAGGTGCAGCTGTTCATGGGGCTGGCTGAAAGCCAGAGAGGCCCACCCGTGGAGCCTGGCTGCTTCCGTTTCTGCCAGAGGTTGCATGTCTGTGGGGTGGAGACACCAGCCTGTTTCAGGCAACGAGCCCACTCGGGGTCCCCACGAGATAAGTGTTCTGTCTGCCATGGTTAGTGGTAAGTCGTCAGCACAAGTGACTGTTGACAATTTGAACAGTGAGCAGTTCCTGAATGGTTACTACCTTTGGTTAATTAACCTAAGGAGCCACTGGCTATGTCATAGTAGTAATAAGATTGCAGACTAAGTAGAGTCTGTGCAAATGTTTGCTTCCTATGCTAAACTGCTAATTTATAAAGAGATTTCCTTGAACTGAGACCTAGGATTTTAACAATGTGGTAAGAACCTAGCAAGCCCCAAAGATCAACTAATTATGGAGAACACGCCGCATTAATCTAACTCAGGACGCGGCTCCTGGCTTCTGAGGTGTGGCCACATGACTTGGATGCAGAACGGAGTGTAAATCAACTCGTATTGTATCCCAGTTCTGACACCCCCCAGGAGCTGCAGAGATCACTTTCCTTTTCTAGGTCTCCAGTTTGTCCAGGTGCTGGAGAAATTATCTAGATAAGTAAAGAAAAGGGGCTTGGAGCAGAGAAGGTTATGGTATCTGCATAGGTGGTGGCAGTAAAGCCCCAAGAACCAAAGTGAATGCAGGAGAACCCTGCAGGGAGAAGAGACAGTGTATTCTGGAGGGGTGGGAGACACAGAACCTGTGGCAGGGAGATAAGGGGACTACAGAACCAGAGGAAGTGAGGAGGACACACAACCCAGGCACTCGTTTTATTGGGACCCTGTTAGGATTTGATTCCAAATAAACCACACAAATGCCTGGTCTACAGTTGTGGTTTTATAGTGAGATGCTGTAACCTTTGTGGAGGGTAGTTTTTGGAGAAATCAGTTAGCTCATTGAGTGAGACCCTGGGACACACCTCCTCTTTCCTGGTCACTTCCTGACTGCATTAGGCGACCAGAACTCCCTTGTCATGAGTTTCCACAAGCCTCCATTCTGATGGGGGCAAATGACCGACACCTCTGAATCCATGAGCCTTGATATAAATCTTATTTATCTCAGGGATTTTGTCAGAGTGACAGAAATCTGACAGACCTGTAACCTGGCCGCAGCAGACCAAGAAATTGCTCTGTCTGCCCATCTCCAAGGCTGGAACTCAAACCTTGTGTTAAGATAGGACAAATGGGAGTACAATTCTGCAAAAATCATTTTAGACTGAGTTTTCTGCCTCAGATATAAGGAAAGGGACAGACCATGTACTGAGCTCACTGATTCTTTCAAACACTTTTGATGGTGGAGGCATCTCTCCAAGATCCAAGACTGTCCTCTTTTGTCTTTCCAGAACTGAGGCACCTGGCCCCATCCTTGGGAGGTTGTGCCCCCACGCATCAGAAAGCAGACATCCTCAACACAGGTGTGGCGTTTGCCATCACAGTTATAGGTGAGAGAAGCCCCGGATAAAGTCTTTTCACCACATCAGAGCATCTCTGTTGCTGATCTGGGTGTTACCACCAGGCCTGTGCTGTGTGAGACCCATGTGTCTACTCTATTTAGAGACCTACCTGCTGGTGGTCAGGGTTGGTTTTTCCTAATGACTGGCAATAAGGGGAGGGGGACCTAGTGGGTAATTGCCTCTATCTCACAGTGGCTGAGTTTAGGATTCATGAGGACAGTTGGGCATCTCATCTGGATCTTTTCTTCCTGCAGTGGGTGTAGGCACTGGGGGAATGCTCACTGATTGTTGACTTCTGTGAATATTTTTTCCCATTCCCTAGTATACAGTGTTCCTCAACTGCCTGAGGGCACTGAGAGCTGTCTTAGTGAACCCACAGAGGGTCCCAACACCCCACCCAGTGCTGTGAGTGTGTGGAGTCTGTGTCAGCTCCACTTCAGGTGAGTGAAGGCTCCTCTATCTATGGGACTTGTGGGTTGTGCTAAAGAGGGTGGGCACAAGGAAGAGCATCTGAGTTGGAGCTGGGAAGGAAGCGTGAGACTAGTGGGTAATGCGACTCCCCAGTGGCTGAGAGGTGAGCAGGAGCTGCATGGCAATACAGACATAACAAACAATGAAGAAACCTTGGTGAATGGAAATCATCCCACTGACCAAAACCTTGTTGTAGATGTATTTTTGATAGATGTAACCAGTTACAGAAACTGTTAGATAAATAAGATGTAGGTATCTTGCTCTGGGGCATGTATGGTTTTCAGCCATCTCTTCTCTCAGCTTCCTGTCTGCTTTCTCAGATCAAATATAATTTCCAGGGGTTAACTCTTCCGTTCTGACTGATGGGGAAACTCTTGGAGGCACTTAGAGTTCTTCTGCACATAAAGCTGGACAGCCAACAAACGGACACAGAAACCTTGCAAGGCCTTAGTCAAGAATGGGGCTGTAGTGGGAGGAAGTCACCAACAAGTAAGGGTTGCTGTACACAAACATGAGGACCTGTGGTAACACCCGATTTTGGTGTTACACCTCGGTACAGCTCTGCTGTGGGCAGTACAATGCGGAGTCAAGCAAGGACCTGAGGATTGAACAAAAGAGACAGAGACCTAAACAGGTTGGGGGATATGGCTTAATGCCATTTATTCAGACTTGGGGGAGCCTATTTCTAAACTAAACTGCAGCACAAGATTCTTCCCAGACAGGGTGGTAATGACATATTGACACAGAGAAGATTATTGAAGCAATTCACTGGTGGGCAGGGATAGCACCTGAGCAGGATTATCACATGAAGCATAGTTAAACCTGTCCTACAATGCACCCCAGGAATAAGGGAGACCAGGGCTCCCAGCAGGCCCCCCTTAATATAAATTATGACTAGGCCTGTCGGGTATGGGCTTGGACGCCAGGCAACCCACCCGTGCGGAAAGCATCCAGGTTAAAACACATTCCTGTCTTAGGTTGAGGCAGCTCAAAAGCTCTTTACCTGTCTTTGGCTTATAGCTATCCATCGGAAAAGAGCCAGATTTGTGCTGAAAGATTCTCTGGGGCAATAGCTAAGAGGACTTGCCATGTGACAACATAGAACTGAGTTTGCTCTTTGGCTCTGGCACTATAATTCATGAAGATGATGCCTGTTATAATGATCCCATAAGGAGACTGTGCCTGTTCAATCCTTAATAATTTTAAACAAAATAATTTAAGTAAGGTTCAGTTATTAGCAAGAACCCGGTATAGCAACAAAATTAGACAACTCTATAAATTGTAAATCTCAGGGTTTGAATAATAAATAATAAGCTTAATACTGTAGGATCTAGCAGGGGTTATAACCACAACCAAGAAATAAAACATAACTTTTATTATCCATATGTGAATTTAGCTCAAACTTAATGCTATGGCATTTGCAACCTGTCCTGAGAAGGTATCTCAGCATAGCAGGCCCAACTGACTGACTAAAAAGCAGCAGCATTAATGCTGCTATGGCAGCAACTGCAATGGCTTATCTAGGGTAGATGGGTAGAGGAACAACCTTTACACTGGACCACCACAGTCTGCTCTCAGGAAACCATAACTCTTTCAGAAGACAAGCCAGAATCTCCCTTGATCTGTGGCCTGTCCTGTCTTCAGGCTTCTGGACAGGAAAATCCACAGTGCACACACCAGCCGCCTTCCTCCAGCACCCATATTGGATTGTCATGATCTGGGAAAACACAAACAGCCCCTCTGCCCCACAGCAATACAGGATTGGACATGTTAGGATCTTGGATAGATTCTTCCATTTGCATATGAGGCATACCGGAAGAATCTGGGCCGCCAATGCCTGTCAGTGGAGTGTATGAGGTTGAGCAACCCAGTAAAAAATTTTTAAATGTATAAAATGAAAGATAAATGCTCAAAACGAAACCATGTTCCCCCTCTTTTTTGGTTTATAAATAGGGCTTTGAGGGCACTATGCGCTCGCCACTATAGCTTGTCCTCGAGGATTATAAGGTATTCTGCCAAGGACAGAAAACTCAGAAGTCGGCAAAGCCAGTGTTCTATTGGAAACTGGTTTATTGGTTTTTGTAAGAATTTTACTATAGGCCTG
Source organism: Microtus obscurus (assembly GCA_963919715.1). Taxonomy (NCBI): domain Eukaryota; kingdom Metazoa; phylum Chordata; class Mammalia; order Rodentia; family Cricetidae; genus Microtus; species Microtus obscurus. The sequence continues at coordinate 10,502 of CAWTZC010001436.1, forward strand.
AGTTTCCACAAGAATATTATAACTAAGAATTTAAATGTATTGGAGTGATCTAATTAAAAGTTTATGTATTTATCTTAAGTTGCAAGTCTAATTTGGAGATAGAAAAATGGGAAAAGGAAGAATTTTAACCAATGATGCTGGCCTCATTAGACAGCCCACCAACATATAGAAGAAGCCAAAAATAGATCCATATCATTCCCATGTGTAAAATCCAAGTTTAAATGAGTCAAAGCACCAGCACATAAAAACTGCATTGAACCCCTCTACAGAGAAAAAAAATTTACTATAGAGTGGGGGAGTGTTACTTATCATTAATCCAATAAAAACATTTGTTACAGACCAAATTGAAAATTTCAACACAGAACTTAAAAATGACTGAGAGACTTAAAAAAAATGTTTGAAATATAAATATCCTTAGTTGTAGAAAAATGTAATACAAACTCTGAGAATTTATATCCTCGTAATACTAAGATTTTTAAAATTATTATGCTTAAGAAAAATGTGGGTAAAGGAAAAATTCTGATAAAGAAACTGACATTGGAACATATACAGTATTGAAAAACTGGATAAATAACCCTCCAGAAGAGAATCCAAAAATCCAAGACTAGCCTGTTCAGCGACCCTGTAATCAGGAATCAGCTGAAGATAAAGCTCAAATTAATTCAGAAAAACAGGTTTTTAGCTGTAATTTTCACAAATTGGAACTAGCAGAATACAAGGAGGTCCCGGTGGGCAGGGAGCCCTGGCCTCGTGACCACCAGGGGGCTTTGACCCTCCTGGACCTCGGGGCTGTGGTCTTTTCTCAAAAATTCCTTCTCCTGTGGTTATTCAAGCTAACCTCCCCCCGCCTACCAAGGCCCTCAGTAAGGAGCAGCTCCCAGCGAGCCATGGGGGCTTTGAAACCCACAGACCCGAAAGAGAGTTTTCCATGCGTTGGGGGTCCACCATTATGTCTATTAAAATTAGGTAATATAAATTAAAACTTAGCAATATTCTTTTGGGCCCAAACATAAAGCTGTTTAACCATAAGACCACGTGTTTCATAATATATATAGCCAGAATCTGAAAAATAACTCCAAATGTACCCTCAAAGGGACAGTGAAACATCACTCTTATAATTTATCATGAATATAACTCTCTGTCCGATAAAATTAGTAAGAGGATTATAATAGAAAGTGGACTGCACAAGCTTGAGACAATTTGACTCCCACCTAAGAATAGACTATATAAAATGGAAAAACTTGTATGATAAATAACTTAACTCCTTTGAAAAAATAAGAGATGAAAATAAAAAGAACTTTCATTTTCAAAAGTAGAAGAAATATAGCAAAAATGACAATCTCATTGAAAGCAATCTACAGATTAGGTGCAAATGTTCCACAAAAAATTTATAGTAACATTCCTCAGAGAACCTTATCTACAGATTTAACGTAAAATATTAAAATTATATAAAACTTTTTAAGAACTAGAAAGAAAAATCCAACCTTATAAGAAAGAAATAAAAACTCAGGATAGTTTCAAACAATTTTAAAATCCTTTGAAATGTATTACAATTTTTGATTTTAAAAACTTTCTATAGAACCAAATTGAAATTAATCTACTTGGATATAAATTTATATGCCAACAAAAAGCATTTTTGACCAAGTAGCTGTAAGATTTTAAATGGAAAAGAAGTTATATTGAGTTAGAATTTTTTTATAGCAAACCTGTTAGCTGGTTCAGAAACTGGGTCTGTAGACCAAGCTGGCCTTGAACTCAGAGTAAGTGCTGGGATAAAAGGCTTGTACCAGCACACCAGGATCATTTTTTGAGGATTAATTGCTTATACAGCAGCAGGGCAGTTTCTTTTGAGGTGGTCTGATTCCAGCATTGAAAACAATTTTGAAATAGCTCCATCTAATTAAGGTTGAAATGAATAACCTGGCCCATTATGAGTGAAGTTATTAATGTTTGCATAATCAGATAAAGTATTTAAATCTCCATCTCTCTATGGGGGAGAAATTCCTGTGAACTTGTTTGCGTTTCAAAGGCCATTGTGGTGTTTAACTATTTAGTGATAAAATAATCCACATCCCCAAAAATGCAACTTCCCAAATTCTGTAGAAATCATGTCAATGAATTCAGAATAAGGTTCTAAAGATCCTTGAAGGATCATAGAAAGCTGCTCTTGTGACCCTTTGTTGGGTGGCTTTTCAAGCTTTAACGGCTGCTGCAGCTATCTGAGCATAAATCACAGGATCATAAGTACCTAGGCCTATAAGCTAGCACAGTTTCAATACATGTAAGATTATTCTGGGGGAAGCCTGCTTTAGATTTTCTTCCCGTTTTCTTTGCAATTTTCCAACCCACCCTCTCCATAACAAATAATCTCCCCCTGAAAGACAAGCCCTGCAAGCTGCATCCAATCATTGGGTATAAGGTTGAGTTCTGCGTAAGGATTCCAACAAGCTACAGTGAAAGGAGCGGTGAGCCCCGTAGTCCACAACTGCCTGCTTTAACTGTTTAATGTCCTTAAAGCCAGGGGTTGTGCTGTCTGGACCTCTGTCCCTGCTGATCAATTTTTTCAAAACAGTATAAATCTGTTTTCAATCTGCTTCTCTCTACTGAAGGCCTATTTAACCCCTCCCGATTGTGATTTCCTGCTCTAAGTTATGGCAGTACAAAGCAGTAGTACCAGATTATGTATGAGGTTATGGAGACATCTCCCTATGCTTTCTTTCTCTCCTCTTTTTCTAACATCAGTGCGATTCCATTCAAATTTCTTCTTCTTCTTCTTCTTCTTCTTCTTCTTCTTCTTCTTCTTCTTCTTCTTCTTCTTCTTCTTCTTCTTCTTCTTCTTCTTCTTCTTCTTCTTCTTCATATCCTTTCTAATACTTCTTCTACCTGTCCCTAAAACTTCCGTTCCTCAAAACTCTTAATAGAACTTACAGATTCTACTTCCTGAATCTCCTCAAAGGGTTTTGTTTGAAACACTCCAATTGCTTTTTGACTCTAACATCATCACTAAGAAGAGCATCTCTAATTCTAAAAGCTATGAGTGAAAATATCAAGCATGGGGACTTCGAGGTCCCTTGCTCTTCAGAGCATCTTGAAGATCAGCCTTTACCTGATCCCAACCAGTAATGTTAAAACTTCCTGCATGTGAAAAGGGAACCAGGGACTAAACTTTAAAACTGTCTTAATGATTCTGTTGTGCGTCTCAAATTTTAACACCGACGAGCTCAAAACACACAACTGGCCTGTTAGCTTGGCTCCTCCAACACAGGAACAGAATAACTTGCACCTCCATAATCAGTTCATCCTCAATGCACAATTCCTTACCCTTTGCTGGCCAGTTTTCCCGAGGGCGAACTCTCAGGGATTCCTACTTCCTCTGATCTCGGGCAGATGGTTTAGATGAAGATGATCATCCCAGGTGGGCTTCCAGTTGTAACACCCGAATTTGGTGTTACACCCCCTTTGGTACAGCTCGTGTGCAGCAGCACCAACAAGCAGTCCGAGACTGGAGATTTGAACAAAAGAGACCCAACCACTCAAGAGATCAGTAATGCCACAATGACATTCAGACTTGGGGAGCCTCTATTTCCAACTTAACCTGCAGCACAAAGATCTCTCCGCCCAGACAGGGTGGAAATTACTATATTGACAACAGAGAAGATTATCTGTGGCTAATCACCAGGTGGGCAGGGGGATAGCACGAATATCACAGGAAGTTTAGTTAAACTGTCCCGCCAATGCACCCCAGGTGGGCAGGCCCTTACAGACCTGAACTTGTCATCAGCATTCTAAAAAGACCAGGCATGGTAGCTCATGCATCAAAATCTCAAAAGAGTGGTGACAAGGTGAATCCTGGAGCCTACAACCTAAAAACTAATGGGATCAGATCAACACAAGACCCTTTTTAACAAAAAATAAGTAGAGAGTATTGAGAAAATCAGTATGACCTCTGCCTTTACAATGTTGAATGTGATTATATGCAACATGGCCAATTAACTTATTTAATGTTTTGATTTTTTTTGTGGTCACTCGCATATGCCAGACAAACACTCTCACCACAGAGCTACACTCCCAGTTCCTCAATTTATTTTGGACCAATCCACATTTGATGTAATGCTCACATATAGCTGATGTCTCTAAAAAGGTAGCTCTGACTGGACTCTAAGAGTTTCTAGGAAGGAGCCATAGATGATACTGTGATGTTGTATCATATAACAAATCCCACTCGTGCCTGCTTTATTATTTTTGAGCTGTTAAGCATAAATTAAGGCCTGGGAGGGTTGTGGATTTGTTAGACTAAACCACCATCTTCTGGGTGTCTCTCCTGAGTAACATTTGTACCCAAACTTTTTTATTTATTTATTTATTTATTTATTTATTTATTTATTTAAGATTTCTGCCTCCCCTCCATTGCCTCCCATTTCCCCCCCCCCCCCCAATCAAGTCCCCTCCCTCGTCAGCCCAAAGAGCAATCAGGGTTGTCTGCCCTGTGGGAAGTCCAAGGACCACCCACCTCTATCCAGGTCTGGGTAAGGGGAGTATCAACCTGCCCAGTCCACAAAGCCAGGCATGCAGTAGGACTGGAAACCTATTGCCATTGTTTTGGGTGGGTAGTCCTCATTGTCTCTGTGTTTTTTTCCAAGACTGGGTTTATGCGGTTTTTTCAAAATCTAGCTTGGCTTGGTTTAAGAGTTCTGCAGGAATCCCCATTAACTAGTGTAACCCCTGGTTGAGTTTCTTGGTTTGTGCTCTCTCCTCTTCCTGATTGACATGTATGCTAATGTGTTTTTTTGAATGCCTGACAATGGTTAATATAGATGTTATATGTTTTCTGGTTACCTTCATATTTAGCTACTCAAGGATACATGTTTTCAGTCTTCATGTCCTTTATTGTATTAGATAATAGAGTATATGACTATGTTCCTTTCTTTGGTTCATTATCACAGGTTTATTCATCTATTTGTATGCAAATCTCCAATAGTTGTTACTGCTAATAGTAATTTAATATGACATGATTAATTCTTCACTTTAGTACAGGATGCTTCAGTTCTGCTTATTACAAACAACTGCTATAAGGTTCATAGTTTGAACACACAATTTCTTTGCTAAAGATAGGACTGGAAGACTTCCCAAGAGTGGCATTGCTGTAAAACCAAACTTTTGATGTGATAATACACAATATTGACCACAAAGCCCAAGTGTTAATGGAGGTAAAGAAAACCAATCGTTGTGTTAAGTAAGTTTACAACTTTGTGGTTGGTTATTTAGATATCTTTTCCTGACATAATGCCCACATGAGGTCACTGTAGTCACAGCAGAGTTTGTCCTACATCTTCTGCTGAAGGAAGGAGAAGAAGGATTTTCTGATGGGAAAGGTATTTTTTTGGTCTCCTACTCTCTGCCCATGAGATTACTGGGTAACTGACTGTGAATGGAACCCATGGATATAGGGATCAGGTAGAACTCAAACTGACAGAGATCCACTTCAGTGCTCAATCCTGCATGTTGTAGCTTAAGCACTGTCTGCTCTTCCTCAGATTTCCAATGTTTTAAGAAACTTCTGTAGTCCCTTCCAATGGGATGGGTTAAGGAAGAGGTTTAAGCCAACTGTCTGCAGAAACACTGTCTCCTCCTACGCTGCTCTGGCTGGAGTCTTCCAGATGCTACTAGTTATATTTGTTTGATGTAGAGGTCAAGACCGTGATGTGAGAACAAGTTCTGCCTGAAATTTGACCACATCAAATAAGCCAACAGGTTAGAATTCACTTTTATGTTGATGATCAACAAATCAACTTTGCAAAATGCTGCAAGTGAGAGAACAAGCTCTGTAAAACACCAATAAGGTTTGTGATTGGGCCCAGCAGGCTCACCCAAGCACACCTTCATGTCTTCAATCACCCTGATATGACCGCTGCTTGATAAGATGGGGAGCAAATGTCTGCACTTCTAGCACACACCTGGATGGACACCACGCATCTAATTTATACATTCACCTGCTGCAAGAACACTGAGGGCATCTGGCCAGCCCAAATACTACGTTTTCCTCCTTCTTTCACAGTGATTAACAGAGAAGAGTATTATATTTAAACTTTAATTTACTAAACTATCAGTTTTTTTTTTGAGACAAAATCTCGTGCAGCCTGTGGTCACACCCAAAGTTGCTGTGGATTGGTGGGATTACCCGCTCTGCCTCTCCTGAGTGCTGGGATTACAGGTGCGCCACCACACCTGACAACATTTTTAAGTTTGTAACAAGAGAAACTCCTCAAATCGTTTGTTTATAAGGATCTCAAATTAAATTTACATGAAAGATTACAATTCACTAGTAATAAAAATAAGATAAATATAGACATGCCTCTTAACCTTGCAAAACTGACGATAAATGTGTGATTTCTGGTTTAATTGAGAATAGCCTTGTTTTAAGAAGTGAGATCACGTCCAAAAAGAAAAACAATAATATGCAGTATATATATAGAATTTAGGGAGAGGAGTAGAAATGTGATAGTTTAGAATAAAATCAACTAAAATACTATGCAGAGGGTGCCTTACATACACAACGTAAAAAATATAGAATGAATGTATTAAAGGAGACATGGTATAAAATTAAGATTCAACTATTTTTATTTTATGGTATGTAAAGCACAGGCTAAGTGGCACTCATGCATGTGCAATGCCTTCCACAGAAGCTGAAGAGGGCATCAGATCCTCTGGAGCTGTTGTAATGTGGTTTGTAGATCTGCCTCTGTAGGACTTCAGAACCGAGCTCCTGCCCTAATTGCTTAAAATCTTATAACCTCAACCGATGATATGCATTGATTTGAGTAACCCAACTTCATTTAAAGGAAGCTGGGATCTCATAGTTTGCTTGTGTGTTTAGTCTGTTTCAGTCTTACTCATTATGAGGGCTTCTGGAAAATTCTGCTCATGACACAAGGCAACAGGAGAAAAAGGAGCAGATGACCTTAGTGTTATAAAAATAGTGACATTTTGGAATCCTGCAGGTAGCCTCTGGGACCCAGGAGTTTGTAGACTACAATTTGAAAAGTAGTCATAACCAAAATCTTCATTTAGAAACAGTTATTCTCAGTCTGTGTGAGGCACCTGAAAACACATATTTCCAATGGTCTTAGAAAAGTTGTCTATAAATTTATTTATTATTTTTTATGAATTTAATGGTTGTTAGCTGCCATGTAGGTCCTGGGAATTGAACCTGGGTCCTCTGGAAGAGCTCTTAACCACTGAACCATCTCTAAAACCCTGATAAATTTATTTTTATTGCTACTTGATAATTGTAATTTTACACTGAGCAGTGTCTCAGTTCTACACAGATCGTGGAGAATGGTTGAGAACTGCTGATTTAGAAGAAGAAAACAACATGTTGGCAGAGATGATGGAAGTTTATTATTATGAAGCAGTTAGGAGCAGGGCTAGGTTTTCAATGTGATTTTTTTTTTGCTCGTGCAATATGAAAATGCACCTGTTCATCTGCTTGTGAGGAGTCTTAGTACACAATCAGATACCTGTTGGCTAGTGCTTCAAACAGCATGTGGCGGACATTGGGTACAGCTTGGATTCTTTCCTTTTTGCTCATGTCAACTCCAGAGCACTGTGGACCATTGCTGACCAGACTGGCCACAGGGGTTGTGCATAGAAAACCTTTGGAAAAGCATTGTCTTTAGGGATAGATCTGAGGTTCCTGGTTGCATCAGCAGCTTCTCTGCCTGCCCCTGTCCCCTCCTCCCCAGGGCAGTGTAATGACAAGATTCTGAAGTAATGACTTCTTTACCCAGACTCCGGACCACGGAATCTCACCAACACCCAGTGCCCTTCTTGCTATGGCAATAACTCATGAATCCTCAAACGAGACAACCCAACAGTGTTCTGAAGGAGAGCAATGTGTCCACATCGTTATTCAGTATGGAAACGGTAAAGTCTGGGGTTTCAATTTCTTAACAGGGCTGGAGCTGAAACATGTCAGGATTCAAGTCCTGAGCTAAGAAGGGCAGAAGGACTGTGGGAGGTGGAAGCAGAGTGAGAGTTCCAGCTCAGGATGTCTTTCTAGAGACTGCCAGGAGCTCTTTTTGCTGCTCACCACTTCTGTTCCTACTCCAGTGCTACTTCTTGTTTTCCCCCGCTTCCTATGGTCACATTCCAAACTCAGGTACCTGACTGCGACCTCAGGTACCAGTGTGTCCCATCCTGCGCTCTGGACTCTTGGAAATGTGGTTTAGTGACTTCAAGAAGGGAAAAATTGGCAAACCAAAAATGAACAACGAGCCTGTCTCAGATATAAGACAGAGCTCGCCACTAAAAAAGGATGGCTTTGCATCTAATTATAAATTTCATTTCAATTTTTGCTTGTCAACTGTGCCTACCTTATAACCAAAGGTGTTTCAGTGGATCCAAGATCCTAGATGCCAAAGCCTTTAAAAATATATTCAAAGAGTGCTTAGATCCACAGTAAAGCGACAGTTAGAGGCATAGATCCGATTCTGCAGAAATGCACCTGACTGCCTGGCTCATGTGTAATTGTCATCATTGTCAAAGTGCTCACACAACAGTGGTAAGCCAGCATGGGCACTCACTGTCACCCTAGTCTTGCATTTCTCAGGGTTCACTCCTGATGATAGTCCATTCCAGCAAGTTTGAGTGTCACGTAGAGGAAGGCTCTCTGTTCTGGAAACCTTCTGTAATCCAACCTACTCAGCATGACAGTGTCACATAGAGGGCCCTCTGCCATGAGAGTCTTCTGTGTCTCACCTGATCATTCTTTTCTTCCTCCCGACAAGACCCTGGGTACACACTACTGTCTTTTTTTACATACGCCTCTATAGATTTTCTTATTCCCTAATGTTTGCTTCCTCCCCTCCCCACTTTCTTGGTGTCTCTGTGTTTCTCTAGCTCTCTTTCTTCTCCATCCTCCGGAGCCTCACACATGCAAACCATACACTGTACCACTGAGCTAAACCAGAAAGGTCACTTTCCTTTTGAAATGGTTGAGTGTGCCCACACTGCCCTGGTTTTTAATTTGCCAGTCAAAATGGTCCAAAGCAAAAAGACCTCTGTTCATTTTCACTCTCGTGTTTCCTGGTGATGTTGTCTCTTGATGCAGAAAACTGTGGCAGGGCCAGCAAAATGGACTTTTCCTTAGCTTGTTTTGTCCAACATCACTTTTAAAATCCCATTGAGATGTGTCCAGCACTGTACTTCCTGACTCAGGTTAGCTTGACTCTCAGCACTGATACCCGGGATGAAACAACAGCAAACTTTATTTATCTGGGGTTTGGAGGTCTCTTTCACGCATTATGCTCTGATAGAACCAAGTTCCTTCAGGTCTCTAGGGAGCTCCTTGCTTCCCAGGGATGCTTGAGTTGCAGCTGACAGACATAGGGGCACAACCACTCAAAAGTAGCTGCTATTGTGACTACATCTTTGAAAGTGCGGGAGACCTTTTTCATCATTTTTTTATTTTACATACTAACTACAGTTTCCCTTCCTCCTCTCCTCCAGTTTCTTCATCCCACCTCCCTTCTACCCATCCCCCCATCCACTCCTCTTCTGTCTCCATTCGGGGTAAGGCGTCCCATGGGAAATCAACAGGAGCATGGCATATCAAGTTGAGGCAGAATCCAAGTTCCTCCCCTCTACAACAAGGCTAAACTCAGTGCATCCCGCCATAGGGCATAGGTTCCAAAGAGCCAGGCTCATGTATCAGGGACAGGTCCTGCTCCCACTGTTAGGTCCCCCACAAAAGACCAGCTATGCAACTGTTGCCTAGACACAGAGGGCCTAGATACCCAGATACAAAGGGACTACCCGTTATTTAGAGTCCATGAGCTCCCACAAGCTCGGTCATCTGGCTGGAGACCTTTTTCTACACCTCAAATCAGAAACTGTCTAAACAGACAGAGCCTTGAGGTAAGATAGAGACCCAAACATTTCCTTGCACTTTCTATTGGCTTTCTTTTTTCTCAAGGGAAACTCAACAGCAAAACTCAAATCTAGAGGAGTGAGATATGAACAAAATGCGGGATGAGGGTGAAGCTTCAGGGTGCCCACTGATTCATTCCCTTCTGAATGGAGAGCTAGAAAGAAAGAACTGCCCCTCAGGACAGTTACCCACGCTTGCTTTTGTCTTTTCCTCTCCCCATCATCTTCCTCCCCCTTCCTTCTTTTCCTATTTCCTCCCCTCTGTGTTTGGCTGTTAGAAGAAGGGCTGTTGCATGCTTTGCTCAACTTGCTTTGCAGATAAATAACTCTGCATGGACTGGGGGCTTGGGCAGGAGGGTTGTATAGAGTTATAGATTCTGTGACTGTCTCATTTTATCTTCCAGGAATGCCACAGGAAGTGGAACTGAAAGGCTGTTCTGATATCAGCGACACACTACTTGTAAAACCTGGATTCTGAAAGGCATAAAAGTTGGAGGAATTCACTTTCAAGAAAGTTAACTGCACAAGTGCAACCACAATCCCAGTCACCACCACCACGGCCCACAGCCACAGTCACCTCGACCCCCAGCACCAGCACCAAGCTCAAAGCTTTCATCTCCCTGTCTTCGGCGGCCTCCTTCTTCTGAAGCTGCCTATTCCTGGTCCCTGGGCTCTGCCCCACCCAGTGTCCCATGGGCGTCAATTGCCCTTTCTGTTCACATACCTTCCAGGTTTAGTTGCTCAGTGGGTTACAGGACTCCAGGCAATGCTGGCAGCCACATTATGTCCTTTATTAAAGTGTTGTTTGACTTCTAGACAGTCTGTCCTGATACATTCGGGTCTGGGTGTGGTTCAAGTTCCTGCTGACCCAGTCTCATCTCAGGTGGAGGTAGGGTCTTTGCTCTTGAGATAGGAACTTCTTTACCTCAGGACTCAGTATGATATCCCTGCTCCTGGTCCATATTGTTTTCTGAGAAGCTGAACCTGTGGCCTTGCTGGCACCTTCTGTTGTAGCATCCCTGTACTCCCAGCATTCTACTTGCTACTTCTTCTGTGCAGTTGCATGCAGGAGGTGCCCCAGCTAGGCCTTGTTGTGCCCTGTGCTGCTCCTAGTACCAGCACAGAAGTTCAGCAGTTTTCAGTCTGGTGCGGCATGAGTAGCATCTGATTGGCTAGCAGTTGTCCAGAGACCCACAGCAGATGAAGGGAAAAATAGTCATCCCAGAGGCCTGTCAGTATGAAGGCCCCAGAAAAAGCAAACCAAAGGCCTACAGAGGACCAGAATACTCCCGCTGGCTGGATGACCAGGTCTCCAGGAAGACAGAGGACAAGAGGAGCTCCAGAGCCTGGGATGGGGGTCTCTGCAATACTGTGCAGGATGGAGTGGGCTACCAGGAGCCCTGGTCCCTTCACTCAAAGTTAAACCTAATCCTCCATTCCACATCAGACACCCAGTGAGCAAGACAGCCACTCAGACCCAGGCTTGCAGGGTTCAGGTTTAATAGTAAAGTGGGCGTTGAGCTAATTTTAGATAAATGGGGTCTTCTACTGCAATAAGGAAATCAAAAGGTGTTGAGTCATCAGAGGGTCTTTGTTGCAAGAGTATCTGACAATGACTCAAGAGCAAGCCACTGTGAGGGGCTACGATGGTACACATTGCTGTGTCCACTCTGATTTACCTTAGCTCTTTAAAAAATGATCTATTTTTACTATTTCTGTGCACATAGTGTGTGCTCACATGCGTGCAGTGCTCTCAGAGGCTGGAAGAGTGTGCCGGATCCTCTAAAGCTGGAGTTATAGAGTGATGTTACAGCCTGATGTGGCTGCTGGGAAGAGATCAGGGTCCCCCACAAGATCAGCCAAGTGCCCTCTCTTCACACTCTGAGACTCTCTCCAGCCCACCCCAGCTTTTTTATTTTCAGTTTCATGTTTACCTAAAAAGTTACAAAACCAGGAGGGCTTGAGAATGCCTTCACCCGGTGCTTCCAGTTTGCTGTCTGTTGCTGTGATAACATAATCTCACAAAAAGAACCCCAGAGACGAGGGGAGCTTAGTTCAGCTCACAGTTCCAGGCTACAGTTACGTCACCCAGAAGTCATAGCATCAGGAGTCTGATACAGCTGGTCAAGCGGCATCCACAGTTAAGGGCAAGAGAGAGAAACATAAGCACACAAGCATCTCTTGCTGACTTGATTTCCTCTCAGACCAGTTCAGGACCCTGTGCCCAGGGAATGGCCACCACCCACAGTGGGATGGGTTTTCCTATCAGTGCCCAATGAAGACAATTGCCCCACTATAGGACATGTCTTCAGGTTTACCTAATATAGACAAGCCCAATTGAGACTCTCTTTCCAGGTGGTCCTAAGTCAAATTGATAAAGCCAATCATTCTCACACTCTTGCCAACTGGTCATACACAACACCACTTTTAATATAATCTTCTACTTCTAAAGACTTTTATATTTATGTTTTGCCTGCAAGCATGCCTGTGCACCTTGTGAATGCCCTCAGTGCCTCCCGAAGCCGGGAGAAGGCACACAGATTCTCTAGGACAGGACTTACAGACAGCCTGTGTACTATCACAGAAGACAGCAGCTACTCTGGCCTAGGATAGCTCATTTTAAGTCTTCCATTTTTAGATCTGTTTCTCCAACCAAAGGAGCAGTTAGAAATGCACAGAGGGAAACACCAGAGACATGTAGTGAGGACAACCCAGGGTGGCCACCACACAGTCTTGAGCCAGGGAGCTCTGGTGACATCTCATGCAGAGCCCAGATACTACGGCTGGGTCCACACTACGCAGAAAGGTACCATAAACACTCACCTCCAAAAGGACAGATCCAGGTGACTGTTTGGGGTAGAAGCACCTGGAGCAGAGGTGGGAGAAGTTTCTGGGGGCTCTGGAATGTCTCCAGGGTGCACATGCCCTAGGAACTGTCAGTTCCTGTGCAATGGATCCAGAGGTTCTGAGGCCTTTGTGTCTCTCAGAATTTCACTGGGGTCTTTAGAATGTTGCTTTTTTTAAAAAACACACGCTCTTTTTTAAAAAATTTATTTAAAATTTTTTTCATTGCTGGGCGGATGGTGGCGCATGCCTTTAATCCCAGCACTTTAGGAGGCAGAGGCAGGCGGATCTCGAGTTCGAGACCAGCCTGGTCTGAAACTAGTTCAGGACAGGCTTCAAAAACCACAAGAGAAACCCTGTCTTGAAAAAACAAAAACAAAAACAGAAACAACAAAAGTAAAACTACAGAAGGCAAAAATTAGGTTTGGTTATTTGGGGACTTTTCCAGACCTGGGACTATGGTCAAGGTCTTTGATGGATTAGGTATTTGTTCTACATTTTGGCAGGTGTTGGGGCCTGCATGCTGGGTTCCTAGATTAGAATGGTGCACTAACTGACATCAGTTGTGTTAAGATCTTAAGGTTCTACTTTGAGTGCTGTTACCCCAGCCAAGATCAAAATAACTCCAAATTCCAGAAAGAGCACATACCAAATTTTGTGGGATCTCCTCTGCAGTATCTGAAGCTCCTAATGGAATTTTGCTCCAAATGACTTTAAAGCCTCACCTGCCTTCAGCTCTGCCACCTGCAACACATACAGCTTCTCTCTTGGAGTTTGGGAGGCTCCACTCCAGACCTGCAGGTTTATGTGGTTGTGGCATCTTCACTACCCTGGGGTCAGTTCATGGCATCTGTGGGGCCACCTTCACGGTTCCACACAGGGATTGGAATATGTAACACAATGTCAGCCTTCAAGATCCTCTCCATGACCCCTAAATCTTGACTCTTTATGCTTTCCAAACTAGTACCATGTGGATAGCACTTCATCCACAAGCTCTGCACCCGTTTAAAATTCAGCCTGCCTCTCTTGGACCACAGCTGTATCAGGATCTGTGTGCTGACTTGAGGAAATTCTTCTATTTTGCCTCACTGAAGCTTAGGAGCCATTTCGTTAGTGTTGATTTCTCTGGCAGTACAGCTGCGTCTTCAGTCCTACCCCAAACAGCACACCAGAGATTCTCAGCCAATGCCACAAGAATGACCCGTCCGCATTCCTAATAAAGTCTTTGATATTCTCTAAAAACCACGTGTTGATTCTCAATTGTCTACATTTCTTACAGAATTTTTATCTTCCAAGCTCCCATTGAAATGCCCCACCCCATTCATTTGCAGCATCCAGTGGCTTTTCTAGCCCAGTGTGTCAAATGCTCTCTCATCCTCCCTAGAATATAGTTTAGAGTGTAAAAGCCACATGGTCAGGTCTACCACAGCAACAACTATCATTTCTCAGCATCAGCTTTTGTTCTGGTTTAATTTCTGTTTCTGTGATTAAAATACCTGACAAAAAGCCACTTTCGGGAGAAAAAGATTTGTTTTAGATCACAACACTAGGTTACAGTCCATCACTACAGGGCAGGAGCTCGAGACAGCTGGTCACACCATGTCCACAATCAAGAGCCGAGAGAAATGTATACATACATTTCACCTTCTTCTTTTAGGGTCTCTATGGTGGGGCTTGAATAAGAATTATGACCTCTGTAGACTCATGTGTTTGAATGCTTGGGCTGGGGGAGTGGCACTATTTGGGTGTGGCCTTTTGGAGTAGGTGTGGCCCTGTTGGGAGGGTGTGTCACTGTGGGGTGGGCTTTGGGGTCTTATATGCTCAAGCTACCCTCAGTGTGGTTATACAGCCTCCTTCTGCTGATTGTGGATCAAGATGTAGAACTCTCAACTCTTCTCCAGCACCCTGTCTGCTTGCATGTGGCTGTGCTTCTTGCCATGATAATAATGGACTAAACTTCTGAAATTGTAAGCCAGGCCTAGGTTAATGCTTTTCCTTTATAAGAGTTGCTGTGGTCATAGTAATCTCTTCACAGCAATGAGAAACCTTAACTAAGGCAAATACACTAAAAATCTGAAAGTATGGTTCCCAATTCCAAGCCTGGATTTAGGCGAACGCCTCTTCATGTCTTAGCTTTGCTACCTGTGCAGTGGGGAAAATGATGCTTGCCTGCTGCACTACTTGGGTGGCTAAAGATGCAGATGGTTTTTGTGACAGGTTGTACCCAGGGTATGGCAAAGAATCAGTGTTAGTGGTTTGTTGAGGATGCAGTTTGGAAGCTGGTCCTCTCAGGGACTTCCTTAGCACTCATGATTATAAATCAAAATATCAACTCTGAAAAATGCTGAAGATGATTTGTGTCCTTCGGTACCAAATATTCAGCAGAATTTAAAATTCTTTATGTGAAAATTCTCAAGCACGTTCCCACTTTCTTGATATGCAAACCTGCTTTCCTCATTGAGGAGACAGCGAGCGTTGCTTGGTGTTTTGACAGCACAGGGGGGTCTTTACCGTTAGTAGGAAGAGTGCAGCGTGTTAGTACCTCTATTCAACAGAGGTGTGTCATCTGTTCTAGACTTTTATACCCAGGTTAAATCTGCCAGATTTTCACTTCAATGGTGATTCATAAGTATCATCTGCAGGTCTTCATCGTTAGAAAAGAGTACCATTTTTAATGTTAATCTTGGATTAAACATGAAAATCTGCTTTACAGCTTCTGTGATTTGATGTCTCACTGATGTACTTTTCCAAGTTCTCATATAGTTATCATGACCCTTAGCTCTCTAAGCTCAGGCCTTCTTGTGTCTCTTTACAAAATGGACTTTCAGTCTCTGCATAGGCAGGGGTCCATGTCTCTGTAAAGGCCTGAAGAAAGCCTTTGACAGGCACAGCAGTTAAGACTGCTTTCTGATCTTGTAGAAACAACTGGAGGGGAGGTTCCTGGGTGCTCCCGTGTAGGGACTCACAACTGTTTGTGACTCCAGTTCCAAAATCTGTTACCTTCTCCTGGACTCTGTGGTACCTGCATAAATGTGACACACACACAAACACACACACATGTATATACACACACAGACTTACAAACACACTCATATATAAACATTAACATATATACACATATATACACGTGCAGATAAACACATTCACACACACATGCACACACACATACACAAATACATTCTTGAATATACACATACATACATTCCATACACATTTATGCATGTACACAGAGTTAGAATTTTTTTTGTGTGTGACTTTTGAGATGAGGAGTTTCTCTGTATAACAGCTCTGGCTGCCCTAGAACTATCTCTTGTAGACAAGGCTCACCTCAAACTCATTGAGATCCTCCTGCCTCTGCCTCAAAGCGCTAGGATTAAAGGTGTGGCCACCACCCAAGCAAGTAAATCTTTTT